>JAFEMH010003570.1:0-257806 GCA_022495995.1 Adenophora triphylla var. japonica
AGAGGAGAGGTGAAGCCATTTGATTGAAGTAGAAGAAGAAGAGTTTATCGAAGAAGAAGATGAAGGAGAACTGACCTTTGAGAGCTGACAACCAGAAAAACCCACGTAAGAAAGAAAAGGGAGGGTCTTAATTATGTCGACCCAGTGAGTTGCTCTACTGAGGTCAACACCGACCATTCCAAGGGTTTCCAAGGAAGATAGACGAGACAACCAATCAATGTTCTCAACAGAGAGGTTATTGGAGGAGAGAACAAGATAATTCAAGTTAGAGAGGTTTCCAAGTTGCGATGGAACTATTCCGGAGAAGTTACAGTGAAAGAGGCTAAGATGATTTAATTTAGTGAAGGAACCAAAAAACTTAGGGATTGATCTGTTTTCAAAATCAATATAATTAAGGTTCAGATAGGTCAATTCCCGCAATTCAAGCAATGAAGAACTAATTTTACCTGCTAGACCAAATGAAGGCCCAAGATCAAGTTTGATTACATGACCAGTTGGGTTGCTGCACTCGACTTCACTCCATTCGCAGCAATCTTTGGAACTCCAGGAAGGGAGACGTGCGTAATCATCTATAACTCTAAGGCCAGCTCTGAAAGAAAGAAGTGCTTGTCTCTCTTTATCAATGCAACGAATGATTTCATTAGAACCATTTTTAAAACTAAGGGATGAGGAGGCACTAACACAACTCACACACAACAACAGAAGAACTACAACACCCAACATTGTCTTTTTTTTTTTTTTACTAAACAAAGAAACACAAAGGGCTGATTGATTGATAAATTAAATTGTGATCAAGTAATAAGATGTATTTATAAGTAGAAAGGAAATACTCCCTCCTTTGATCCAAATGATGAATTCTTAAGTTTCCACAACGACTTAAAAGTGTTGACCAGGAGTCAACCCCCTCCTTTATAGTTGACCAGGAGTCACCCAACAAAGTTTGTGTCTTACAACAATTAAAACAGACCGATAATTAAAATTGATAATCTAAGTGAAATTCTAACAATTTTAAGAAATGTAATTATTGCTACAATTTTATAAAATGAGTGCTCTTATTAATTGTTTCTCTTTCATATATTATTTTACTCAAAAACTTTAAGCCCAAAATTAACATGTATTTTAAACTAAAATTTAGATTTTAAAATGACATCTATTTTAAATAAATTAAGATGCAAGAAATAAAATGACAAAAGTGGTTGTAACTTTAACACAGTTCCGCGTTAGAATCGAAATATTCATTATGACTGACATAATAAAATATTATCAAGTTCCAATTTTTTTTATAGGGAACAAAGAAATTATCAAGTTTTTTTTTTCTCGAGCCGAGTTTGACACAAGTCAATCGCAAAAGAGATTCGTCAAATACACAAGTCGTGCACGATTCACTCAAAAACTAAACGAGTGTTAAAATCTTATTTAAGCTCGAGTCGAGTAACAATTCGAGCTCACTCGACTTCTAGTTATTTTGAGCCAATCTCATATCAAGTTCGTATAACACATTTGATAATGTATTCAATAGAGAAAGTTGACTAATTAATTCCCGTGTTACAGACTACTCCCTCCGTTTCGGATTAATTTTTTTATTCATTTTTAATTTGAATAAACTTTAAGAAATAATTTAGGCTACTTATAAATTACCTAATGAAAATAAAAAACTTGCTATTTATACATCATTATAAATATTGTATATGCAATTATTAGATTCTCATTAGGATAATTAAAGGTAACCAAAATTATTGTTCTAAGTTAATATAAACTAATATTGTTTTTTTATACATATATAATTACACAAGCATTATAAGGACAACATTGTCCAAAATACTATTCATTATTTGTCATTTTAAAAACTGAACGTGTCAATAAGGAAAGTAGGACTCCTACTCCAGGTTGGAAAATTATAAAATAGGGATTGAAGTCCAACTTAGGAACACCCCTTAAATTTTGGGGCTCAAAATGCAATTTTCCCTTTATTTATTTGCATTTTGTTCAAATTATATGAAAAATATTTTTATTGTTACAACTTATTTTATTCTGACATAAACCGAAATAAAAAATATAACCATTTTTTAAAAACAGAGAGTATATCAAAGAGTTTATTTCAATAATTCTATTAAGCACAAATGATAAATTTAGAGTCTAAACTTTTGGGGTCATTCTCACAAAGGAGTCTAATGTATCAAAGCTCACAAATGAGGGTCTAATGATGACAAATATTAGTAATTAAAAGAGTCTATTAATCAACTCAAAATGAATGTCCAAAAACACTTTTAAATTTGCTCTCGATAACTTGAAAAATGTAAGAAAGATATAGAAAATAATAAATTTAAAAAGTATGAGGGTCCAATAGACATTATACTTCTTGACATGTAAGTAAATCAAATTCTAAACCCAAAAAAGACGTTAGCGAGATTCCTATTATAAAGTCACACACGGTAGAAAATGAATTGTTCCAAAACTAAGAAAATATGACCCTTAATTATGTGGTTCACAATATTTTATGACTCTTGACTGAATACTACATTTTGGAGTAATACATTACATTTGATAACGTATACAATGGGTAAAATTAATCAAGTTTTAGTTCAAAATATTATTTCCTCTGTCCCAAATTCAATGTCAAAAAAAAAAAAAAATTTAAAAAATTGCTCCTAAGTAAGGGTAAATTAGATTATTTTTTTTAACATTTTTTTTGGGACAGAGGGAGCACTGTATTACAAATTAGAAGTAAATGAGTTTTAGTTCAAGCGGCATTTTATATGAAAAGACTTAGGTTCAATATACACCAAAGACACTTTCAAGTGTCACTCTTATAATAAATTCCAAAATTCCCACAACTACTCAATGAAATAAATTCCAAAATTTCCACAAGGACCACAACTACTCAAGTAGTGTTGACCAATAATGGAAATACTCCCTCCTTTGGATCATCCAAACGAAATGAACTTTAAAGTTTTCACAACTACTCAAAAGTGTTGACCAATAATTGAGTCATCCCCCTCCTTTATAATTATAATTGACGCATATAACTATACTCAAAAGAAAATATGACCCTCATTTAATTATGTGGTACATGAAATTTGATGTGACTCTTAGCAAAAAAAAAAAAGATCTAATCTTGGCGAATGTAACATGTGTTTTTAGATTATTACTTAGTTTTTTTTTTTTTTTTTTTTTTTTTACGGGTACATGATTTTTCCAATTATATATTATTTTTTCTACCATTCGACCCTCTTAGCTTTATATGGAGTAATTATTATGAAAAATCATAAAAAATATAAATATAAAAACACCGCAATATCACTTTAATTTCGTGTTTTTTTTTTTTAATTTCGGGTACATGATTTTTCAATTATATATTATTTTCTCTACCATTGGACCCTCTTAGTTTTTCTATGGAGTAATTATTATGATAGGAATTCATGAGCTTAAATGCGAATTAGAACTTATTGTTTAAAAGTGAAGATAAATTAATTTTTCAAAAAATTGGACAATTATTATAGATTTTTTTTAGGACAAAAATATAAATTTATAGAGAATGAAGGAGTATAAAAAATTCATATCTAAATATCTAATAAAAATTAAAGTCTCAAAATAGAAATATCAACAAAAAGAAAAGTATGCTAGTTTAGTAATATAATAAAAAATTAACTAATTTATTTTAACATAAACATTTGATGTGGAAAAGAAATGGTTAACTAGAGAGTTTTCCATATTTTATGATGGAAATGAAATGGAGTTAGGAAGCAACGTATTCAAAATATAGTTTAAATTGAAAAAACTTAGTACTACAATTGTTTGCTTGTTTATATTTATTATTTAAATGGCTAGACATTTTATAGAGTAAACTTTAAATGTTATATATTGAATTGATACAAAGTAACATCTATGATTGAGTATTTATTTTCTTAAAAATTTAGGATTGAATTTTATTGCAACGTAAATTGGTTAAAATGAATGTTTAAAAGAAATTAATTAGGAAAGGAGTAATTGCAAGAGGAGAATATTTAATACAAATAGGTAAACATTTAAAACTAATTAATTATTGCATGTGCAACTGAATTTTACTTGAGATGCATAAATTTGTTAAATTAAATAACAAAAAATAAATAAATTAGGAGGTAATAATGGTACCAAAAAAATCATATTTTTTCCTAATGTACCAAAAAAATATTTTTATTATAATGGTCCAAATAATATTAAAAAGCATTGGCCTATAGTTTGAGAATGTATACAATGGTGAAAAGTCCAATTTGAGGTGGGACGAAAAAAGTATTTGATAGTACAATCTAATCTAATGGTCTTGAACATGATTATTTGTCAGATCTAACACTTTTGAGAATGTATACAAAGGAAATATTTTTCTATTATAATGGTCCAAATTATATTAAGAGGCATTGGCCTATAGTTTGATGACTCTGCCCTTGCTTCAAAGTTTTCATGAGGAAGCTCGGCTATATAGTGGGCTATGATTAGTTGATGGCTTTATATCAGTAAAATAAAGGAAAAAAACCTTTCAAAGTTGGGTTCAAAAGTTAGATAGTCAACTTTTTGCATCTCCGTCTTTTTTTTTTTAATTGGATTTCCACTAAAGAAAATATGGTTCTTATATTTAATAATGTGGTTGATGATATTTAATGTGACTCTTGACTGAATGAACCATTGTTTGTATCATAATGGTTTTTTTTCTTTTTCTTTTTTATGGCTCATGAATTTTTTTATTTTTGTTCTCCCTCATTGGACCCTAATACTTTTTAAATTTATTATTTTCTATATCTTTCTTACATTTTTCAATTTATCAAGAGCAAATTTAAAAGTGTTTTGGACATTTATTTTGGGATGTAGGGAGTATATGGCAGTTACACTGGCGTGGATCCCATAAACAAGACAAAACCCTTATTTTGGTTACAAAAGAAATCATGTTTTTGAAATTTCCTCATTGAAGTTTATATATACTCCCTCCGTCCCATGTGAATGGGCACCAACTTTTTGGGTGTGGGAATTAAGGAAAAGTAGGAGAGAGAAATAGGTGGAGGAGGTGTTTGTGAGTATGAAGAATTAAATAGGAGAGAGAATGAGTGGGAGAAATAGTTAGGAGAGAGAATGTTGTGAGTGTAAAAGTGAAGTAGGAGAGAGAATGAGTAGAGGGAATAGTGAATATTCTTTTCCATTTTGGGCAGTGTCCATTCACGTGGGACGTTCCAAAAAGGAAATAAGTGTCCATTCACGTGGGACGGAGGGAGTATATATTATATAAAATTCTAATAGGCATTATACCTCTTGACATGTAAGTAAATCAAATTCTAAACCCAAAAAAGACGTTAGTGAGATTCCTATTATAAAGTCATACATGGTAGAGAATGAAGTTGTTCCAAAACTAAGAAAATATTGCCCTTAATTATGTGGTTCACAACATTTTATGACTCTTGACCGAATACTACATTTTGGAGTAATACATTTGATAATGGAGTCATCCCCCCTCCTTTATGGCCCTTATATATAAGATGTATATATAAGGAAATACTCCCTCCTTTGGTCCCACTGAAATAAATTCCAAATTTTTAACAACTACTCAAGTGTTGACCAATAATGGAGTCATCCTCCCTCCTTTATAATTGATGCATACAACTTTACTCAAAAGAAAATATGGTCCTCATTTAATTATGTGGTATATGAAATTTGAAGTGACTCTTGGCAACAAAAAAAAAAGAAAAAAAGAAAAGATCTGAATCTTGGCTGAGTGTAACATGTGTTTATAGATTATCACGAGTTTTTTTTTTTCAATCATATATTATTTTCTCTACCATTGCACCCTCTTAGTTTTTCTCTGGAGTAATTATTATGAAAAATCATAAAAAAAAATATAAATATAAAAACACATCAATATCACTTTTTCTAAGCTAGTTACACTAGCGTGGGGATCCAAGACAACAATGAAGAGGAAATATATAGTCCATTATTTTGAAAGGAATTTATATGTGTGCTCCAATGGAATAGCCTTAAATGTTATCTACCTCCCCCGCCTCACTCGAAAATGTATAAAATTGACATAACACAAAAATTAAGAAAAATGTATACCAGAATTAGTGTTGTAAGTATAAAAAGTGAGATAGGAGAGAGAAAATGGGATAGAGAATAATTAGACGATAATTATTATTAGTATGACAATTGAGTTGCATGAATAAATAAGTATTAAAAAAAAATTCTATTTTGGATGTATGTCTTTTTAAACGAGACACCTAAAATAAAAATGGGCAAATGACAATTTAGGGCCTGAAGTCTACGAGGAGGTACCAGATTGGGGTCTGAAGTCTTAATTATGTCAATTTAGGACCCAAAGTTACTATTTTTATCAATTTGGGGTCTTTTGACGTTTTCCGTTCAAAAAGCCCGTTAAGTTACCACGTGCGATTCACGTGAGGGCATTTTGATCCTTTCGCGTTCAAAATTAAGACTTCAGTCAGGCCCCAATATGATACTAGAAAATTGTTGTCTCCAATTGTGGAGATTCTCGTGCCGTTCTATACCGCAACGGCGTTGCAATTCCTCTCTCCTCCGATCATAAGGTATACTTTCGGTTATAGATCAATGGATGATCTCGATTCATATTGAACTGTGCCTTTAAGTGGTTCTCTAATTTTCATTTGTGATTTTAATGTAGCCTGACCACGAAGACGAACTAGCCAGAATTGAAAACGCCGGCGGTCGTGTTATTTACTGGGACGGGGCACGAGTTCTCGGATTCTTAGCAATGTCACGAGCAATCGGTAAGTCTTCATCTCCGTTGACATAAATAAAACTCTCCGTTCCTAACCTAGCAATGACTACAGATCTGATTCGATTTTCGGTTCATATTCCGGCAGGTGACAATTACTTGAAGCTGTTCGTAATACCGGAACCGGAGGTAACCGTAAAGGATCACACGAAGGAAGACGACTGCCTTATAATAGCCAGCGACGGTTTATGGGATGTGGTTTCGAACGAAACCGCTTGCAACGTTGCATGAATGTGCCTAAGCGCACATAAGCCTGCGTCTCCACCTCAATCTCAGGAGCGACGTCACCATATCCGTCGCCGGCGAAAGTTCCGATAAGGCTTGCTCGTACGCTTCAATCCTACTAACAAAATTGGCCTTGGCAGACGGAGTACTGACAACGTGAGCGTAGTCGTCGTTAATTTGAGGAGAAATCTATAACCAGGGGCGGATCCAGGGGCGGTGGGGCACTCGCCCCACCCCAAATCGGAAATGCAAAGGAAATTTTTTTTTGCCCCCACCATATTTTTGTTATATATGTATATATATAATTAACTTCAAGATTAACACCAAGAGTGGTGTGGTTGTGATAGAAGGGGTGAAGTTAAAGCCTTTGGTGTTTCCTTTCAAATCTATGTTCGAACCCTGCTACCTACATTTTCAATTAATTTTGTCTTCCATCTTTGCTATTCTTTCTCTTAACAGTTTTGTTTTTCTCTTTCTCCTAATTTTCTCACATTTTTTCAATCTTAATTAATTCGTTAGGCTTTTCCCATTTTTTTTGTTTTTGGTCTTTCTTCCTATTATCCCAAGTTTAATTAGCAAATTTGAATTTCTTTTTTGTACGAGTAATATATTTTAATAAATTGTTTACGTTAAATACTTCAACATTATTTCAATCGTTCTTTGAATTATTTATTTTTATCATTTTTGTTAACTAAAATACATTGTATTTCATGAACCCGACCCATTTTTTACTTGTTCGACCCGAAAATTTTTTTTCAGGGGGCGCTGCCCCCGAACCCCCGTGTAATCTTGCCCCCCCCCCTCGGCCAATTCCTGGCTCCGCCCCTGTCTATAACCCGACCTAATCAATTATGTTTTTTTTTTTAAATTCTATTTTTCTTTTTTAGTTTTTAAATTATCATTGTTGCTGCTGATCAAAAGATGACTTTTGATATTTTGAGGAATGAAGAGATTTTATCAGTTATTTAAGTTTTCTATTAATTAATGAAAAAAAATTCCGTTGGGATTTTGAGCAATATCATATTTTTTACTTGTGTTTAAGAAAAGATTATTTTATATATTTTAGTTAGTTAAATTGTGTTTCATTAAAAAAAAAAAGCTTGATTAAGAAAAAAATATAAATTGGGTAAGCATATTTTTTGTAAATATTTATTTTATTTAATCTACTTTTATTTATATATTTTATAAATTATCCAATCTAAAATAAATAGTAATTTTTTTGAAGCAAAATAATTAGTAATTTAAATTATTAGAAAAAAGGATAATAGTTAATATCTTAAATTATTTTAAATCATATTAACTATTATCTTTATTTTTTCAATATTTTAAATTTACTAATTATTTTTTGTAAAAAAAAACTAAATATTTTTATTTATTATTTTATAGGGCAAATGACAATTTAGGGTCTGAAGTCTACGAGGAGGTACCAGATTGGGGCCTGAACGCGAAATGATCAAAATGCCCTCACTGAATCGCACGTGGTAACTTAACGGACTTTTTGGGCGGAAAACGTCAAAAACCCCCAAATTGATTAAAATAGTAACTTTGGGCCCTAAATTGACATAATTAAGACTTCAAGCCCCAATCTGGTACCTCCTCGTAGAATTCAGACCCTAAATTATCATTTGCCCAATAAAAATTGTACTTTTTCAAATGGGACGTAGGGAATATACTACAATGGTCAAGTTTGATTACATGACCAGTTTGGTTGCTGTAGTCGATTTCACTCCATTTGCAGCAAACTTTGGAACTTCGGGAAGGGAGACGTGCGCAATCATCTATAACTCTAAGGCTAGCTCTGAAAGAAAGAAGTGATTGTCTCTCCTTATCAATGCAACGAATGATTTCATTAGAACCATTTTTAAAATTAAGGGATGAGGAGGCACTAACACAACTCACACACACTAACACTAGAAGATCTACAACACCCAACATCGTCTTTTTTTTTTTTTACTAAAGAAAGAAATACAAAATACTTAATATTGGTTGATTGATAAATAAACTTTTGATTACTAAGATGTATTTATAAGTAGAAAGGAAATACTCCCTCCTTTGGTTCCATTGAAATAAATTTCAAAATTTCCACAACTACTCAAGTAGTGATGACCAATAATGGAAATACTCCCTCATTTGGACCGTACAAATGAAATGAATTTTAAAGTTTCCACAACTACTCAAAAGTGTTGATCAATAATGGAGTCATTCCCCTCCTTTATAATTGACGCATACAACTATACTCAAAATAAAATATGGCCCTCGTTTAATTGTGTTACATGAAATTTGATGTGACTCTTAGAAAAAAAAAAGGATCTAATCTTGGCGAATGTAACATGTGTTTTTAGATTATTACGAGTTTTTTTTTCGGGTACATGATTTTTCCTATTATATATTATTTTCTCTACCATCGGATGGATCCTCTTAGTTTTTATATGGAGTAATTATTATGAAAAATCATAAAAAAAATATAAATATAAAAACACCACAATATCACTTTAATTTCGTGTTTTTTTTTATTTTGGGTACATGATTTTTTCCAATTATATACTCCCTCCGTCCCACATTACCTTACCCATTTACTGTTGAGAACGGAAAATAAGGAGTGAATATATATAATGTTATTAAAGTAGGAGTTGTGAACCTAATAGGCCTTGGCCCAGTGGTATCATGGTGGCTTTCCGAAGGGGAGGTCACCGGTTCGATTCCCCCCAAGGGGAATTTTTGTGGTTTAATTCCTACCTTGGGTTTCAGGCTCCTTAGGAGCCCCCGGGGCACATTCGTGGTGTTGTGAAAGTGATGTAATTGTCTCGGCAGGAGCAGCTGGAGCAGCCATTTGGTGTTGTAAGAGTGTAAATGCCTTGTAGGAGGGCTCCCTTGGGGCCTTGAGTATAAGGGGTTCTGTCACCCTGGCTGCATAGGACATATCCCGCGATTTACCTCCGTCAGCATACTGAGGGGCCGGTACCTGGTGGTCCAGGAATCAAAAAAAAAAGTAGGAATTGTGAGTGGGTAAGAGAGAGAAAGTGGGATAGAGAATAGTAAGTGGATAGTTGTTGTGAGTATGACAAGTGAGTCCCATGAATAAAAAATTATTAAAAAGTTTCTTTTTTAGGAAAGTGTGACTTTAAAGTGAGACGCCAAAAATAGCAAAATGGATAAAATTTTATGGAACGGAGGGAGTATTATTTTCTCTACCATACCATTGGACCCTCTTAGTTTTTCTATAGAGTAATTATTATGATAGGAATTCATGAGCTTAAAGTTTCCACAACTACTCAAGTGGTGTTGACCTATAATAATGGAAATACTCCCTCCTTTGTACCGTCCAAATGAAATGAATTTTAAAGTTTCCACAACTACTCAAATGTGTTGACCGGAGTCAACTCCCTCCTTTATAATTGACAATTGACGCAGACAACTTAGTACTACAATTGTTTGCTTGTTTATATTTATAATTTAAATAACTAGACATTTTATAGAGTAAACTTTAAATGTTATATACTGAATTGATACAAAATTAACCTCTATGATTGACTATTTATTTTCTTAAAATTTTAGGATTGAATTTTATTGCAACGTAATTTGGTTAAGATGAATGTTTAAAAGAAATTAATTAGGAAAGGAGTAATTGCAAGAGGAGAATAATTAATACAAATAGGTAAACATTTAAAACTAATTAATTATTGTATGTGCAACTGAATTTTACTAATATTTGAATTTTTATCCATATTGATGTTCAAGATTTCCCCAAATTTTTATTAATATTTTAATTTCACACTTTGTAACCTCTAATTTCAAGGTAATGATTCCTATTAATCCCTCATTAATCTAGAAATCATGGAACATCAATAGTGGTGTTAAATTCTAAAATGTACACTTTAAACCCACCAACTTTGAGCTATCATATCTTTCTCATCCAATCTCAAATTGGACATCTAGATATACCATTTCAATGTTCACATGGAGTGGAACATGAACCCACAATAATCTATGTCAAATGACAAACGATTCATGTAAGAAAAATACACAATTTTCTTCTCACACAACATATTTTTCCAACGGGGCAGTGGTCTCGGATCATTTCCTTTGATATGTGACCAGAAAGAACCACCATTCCATGTCTCAGTAGGCTGCGTTTTTCAATGCGGCATTTTCCCAAATAATTCAGCAGTCAATCCATTATGAAGGGAATTAACAAAAAAAAAAAGGCAATTTTAATTTATCGTGGAAGTAAAAGTTCAATCTAAGGCCAGTTTGTTTCATTGTAAAACATTTTTTCGAAAAATGTTTTCCGTAAAATAACTCATTTTTCGTCGTTTGGTTGTTTTCCGGAAAACAGTAAAACATTTCCCATTGTTTGGTTGTTTTTTGGAAAATGTTTTCCGTAAAATAACTCGTTTTTCAGTGTTTGATTGTTTTCCGGAAGGATAAATATTCTACACTAATTAATTATAATTATAATTAAGTAGTGAGTTAAATTAATTAATGAGTGGAGCATGAATTTCAGGCAGTATTTTTTTTCACTAGAAGCTTTAAACTTTAGTTGTTTGGTAATAATATCAACCATTGTTGTTTTAATGTTATAGTATAGATTAAATAAATAAACATTGTTTTGTTTCATTTAGAACGTTTTTGTTATTAGGGCTAGTTCTTAAAAAAAAAAAATTACTTTGAAATAAGATGAAGGGGTTTTATCAATAAATCTTTGGGACATGAGAAATTACCTATAAAAATATTACAATTTTATATTTATTTTAGTACACTATATTCGCAACTTGTTGCAATCCAAAGCAATTTTGGATGGACGGAACCCATCGCATGTGAGACGGACGTGATTTTTTGAGGGCAAAGATGTCTTTCAAATTATTATTTGAACAATTAAATAGTCAAATTACTTATTTACCCTCCAAAATTTTGGTTAAAATCCAAATCCCATTTTGCCGGAATTTTGCAATGTTCCTGCCGGTCCACAATAATGCCGCCACTACCACCGCCACACCACCACCCGCCATAAACAAATTCAAAGTCAAACTTGACTATTTGAGCATAGCCACTTCAATTATTGCCAATCAATACAATACAATAACAAAAAAGAATTTCATTCAAAAGCAACATTAAATCACAATTATCTTTCCAAAATCAAAGATAAAAAAAAAAAAAAAAACAAATTTGGAATTCCATCTTCAAAATCTCAGATCTGGGATTTGGGATTCAGGGGTTTGGAGATGGGAGCCATAGCCGAGATCGACGAATGGGGTTTCGTGTGCTGGAAAAAGTGTGTTTGTAATAAAGCAGCCTCTTTATTTAGACATTTTCTTGTAATAATGTCTAAATATTTGTGGTGATACTGTGATTTAGACAAAAAGAAAAAAAGTATCTTCTTGTAATAATGTACCCTCTTTATTTTTGTGTTAATTATTGAGTTCAGCTAAATATTTGTCGAATATGGCAAGCATGTTCAAACATGTTGATGCAAAGCATCTTATGAATAGTAAAGACAAAATAAAAAGTAGAAATCCAAAGAAAATGGTCATTTTTCTCTATGCTTTCAATCAAGAGGGTAACTTTTATTCTTGTTTAATTCTTACTACTAATAAAGGTGTTTGTTCTTTATTTTGTCAAAGGTAAATTAATTTTTTTTTTTTTTTTTTTTTTTTTTTAACTCCCTCCGACCCATAATGAATGTCACATTTTCCTCTTTGTCTCGTCCCAAAATAAATTTGTCTCGTCCCAAATAAAGAAATGGACTACTGCACAAACGAGTAAAACACATTTTTTTCAAAATGTTGGTAAGTGTAAGGTGACATTTATTATAGGACGGATGGAGTAATGTGAAAATGAATAAAGATTTGGTGAGAAGAACATGGTTATATATATATATATATATATATATATATATATATATATATATATATATAAAGTAGATAGAACCCCTTCTTCGGTCCCAATAGACATTATACTTCTTGATCTGTAAGTAAATCAAACTCTAAACCCAAAAAAGACGTTCGCCAGATTCCTATTATGAAGTCACACAATAATAGAGAATGAAGTTGTTCCAAATCTAAGAAAATATGGCCCTTAAATACTTAATTATGTGGTTCACAACATTTTATGACTCTTGACTGAATACTAGTGTCTTCATGTAGAAAATATGATCCTTATATTTAATAATGTGACTCTTGAGACCGAATGATCCATTTATAGGTATGTTTGAGTCCTTTTTTTTTTATGGCTCATGATTTTTCTTATTTTTGTTCTGCCTCATTGGACCCTCATATTTTTTAAATTTATTATTTTCTTTATCTTTCTTACATTTTTCAAGTTATTATTTGAACATTCATTTTGGGATGTAGGGAGTATATGATAGTTACACTGGCGTGGATCACATAAACAAGGCAAAACCCATCTTTTTGTTACAAAAGAAATCATGTTTTTGAAATGTCCCCATTGAAATTTATATATATATATAAAGTAGATAGAACCCCTTCTTTGGTTCCAATAGACATTATACTTCTTGACCCATAAGTAAATCAAACTTTAAACCCAAAAAAGGTGTTAGCAAGATTCCTATTATAAGTCACACACAGTAGAGAATGAAGTTGTTCAAATCTAAGAAAATATGGCCCTTAATTATGTGATTCACAACATTTTATAAGACTTGACCGAATACTACATTTTGGAGTAATACATTTGATAACGTATACAATGGGTTAAATTAATCAAGTTTTAGTTCAAAATACTATTTTCTCTGTCCCAAATTCAATGTCAAAAAATAAAATAAAAATTTTGCTCCTATCTAAGGGTAAATTTGATTTTTTTTTTTTTTGACATTTATTTTGGGACAAAGGGAGCACTGTATTACAAATTAGAAGTCAAGGAGTTTTAGTTCAAACGGCTTATTACAACTTTTTGGCAGAGCCTTTCGGGTTCTGGACAGCATCATTTCCCATCATAAACGATAACCATCCATCCGCTTCTACGAATTAACTGGCTTGCCATTTAATTTTGGGAACGGGTCTTGCTTGCTCAGAACTACCATTTTGCTCTTATGCGCAAAGTAGCCTTTCATAAGATTCTTGTATATCAAAATGGACATAATGCACTCAACACAAAGAAAATTTTATAATCAAAAGAGAATACTTTCACCTTTCGTAACCTACCGCTATACTAACTGGACAATTGAAAAAAAAAACTTGGAAATAAATGAGTTTCCGATCAACGCTTGTGGAATTTTGTGTTTTTTTTTTTCTTTTTGTTATATTTATTTATTTAAAAAAAATTGGGGGGGGGGAGTGGTGATGGGGGTGTGAAGAACTACGGTAGAAAGTAAATGAAACCGTACCTCAACCAACTTATAATTGTCCAAGAGTGAATTCTTAGGCAAGATGCCTATTGAAAGCTTCACAGGTATCAAATATTTCAGGATCATCCTAATTCAACAGATTCACGGAAATACAGCTTCAGTTTCGGAGATATACGAATAATCAATAGATGCACAAGACCTTTTGAAAAGTAAGGAAAGCATATTGTGCCAATACAGGCACCTAAGAGCATGACTTCTACAACAAACAAAATCGCATGAACTAGTAGATTTTCAGCAAAATTCATTTCTGATTGCTCTGCAGCTGGAAAGGGGAATGAGGCCTGAGGCATACGCATTATGTCAATTGGTAGCTCAAGAAAACTTTTAGATACATAATAATAAAACAAAATAACATCAAAGGAAAACAAACTAATGAAGGGAACAGGTTCCAGCTCTTAAGTATTTACTATGAGGCCTAAAAGGACAAGATAATTCAGGCATAGCCATCTAAAAAGCAAGTCCTAATGAGTAAATAATGGTGATTAGGAAATGACTTATTGGGTAACCATATCAATCATGACTGATTAATCAATCCACACTTCGAAACTAACCGATTAGTTGAAAATTTGAAATGATTTCCTCATGAAGATCATAAAATGTCAATACAAAAATATATGCAGCAAGAAGACCCGAATCGAACCATATATTTGCCTCACTGGGGGAATTACAATTTCTCAAGGCATATGATAGTTTATGATCTGCCTGTAGAATATTACAAATATAAGCATAATGGGTGGTTAATCTCAAATGGACACACATAAATGCAAACCACAATAGAAGTTGAGAACAAACATTGAATGAAGTTCAACTTAGCATAATCATCTCTGTCTTCCTCTAAGTTCTATAACCTAAGGGGAAAGGTAGGGTTTGTTATTTATAGCTCACAACTTGAAATTAAAAAAAAATGTAGCTACACACTCTAAATATATGAGATCTTTAATGCTGTCAGATACACTTTTAAACTGGTACCAAAATACCAAGACAGAGATGTGTTATGCCGCGCTCTATTTGAAAGCAACCCAATATCCTTGACCCTAGTCCAACAAGCGAGTAGCTCAAGTCTAACTACAAGGACAGGGATGGAACAAAAAAGAAATACGTACATAAGAATATATCAAGTACCAATTAGTCACCACTAATCCTTAAAACATGCACACCAGCACAAAATGGATACTGTTGCATGTGTCATAACATCAAAGATGCCATCATTGTGGTGAAATGAAAAATGAGACTACTTACAGCAAGAAAATTTTCATTGAACACTTCCAGGCGATCAGTGTAATACATATAGGTGACCTGAAATGGCATACCAAGGAAAAGATAGCTCTTATAGTTTAAAATCTAGTTTCCATGATCAAAGATCTCAGACGATGAAGTCAACACTCACCTTATCCCTGACAGGGAATTCTTCAAAATCAAATATGCGAGCAGTTTCAATACTTCTTATCACACTTCGGCAAAGATGAAATGTGCCAAGCTGCAAAAAGTAGTAGAGCACAGCAGGATCAAAGCATGTTACACAGCCAATTCGCGAATTCATAAACATTGTCGGTGGGAAAGTTTGCACATCTAAAGATTTGTTTGAACTACATAGACACAAAGAAATATCTTCATCTTAAACCTATCACTTGGTGTTACCGTTACAAAAAAAAAAGTATAAGTTGCCAGCTAACAAAGTAAACAAGAAACCAAAAACAAATGATAGTTGAAAAGAAGAAGAAAGATAGATACATTTGGGAGGCTGATAGCTTTCCTTTTCTATTAACACGCACCAACCTTCATATTTTTGTAATGCTATAACCTTTTGGATTGATAAGCTACTTAGTTTAACAGAAGCTGCCAAGTGATGACCACGTGCCCGATTAACTGCCTAAAAACACCTTTCCACGTTGGAAACAAATCATTGTCAACTACTTTTGTCTATTTTAGTCACTCTGGGCTTCTTCTCACGATGTAAACCCATCTTTGAAACCAACCACCACCACCGTTATTTAATCCTTTCATACTCTATACAACTTTTACTTCCCTTTTCATTTGTTTATAATCTTCTCTGTTTTTGCAGATCAAGAGGTTGTATCTGTTGCTGACGGTGAAGGAGTCTGCTATGGATGTACCATCAAATTTAGAAGCTAGAAGACGCATGTTCTTTTTCTCCAATTCATTGTTTATGGACATGCCTGATGCCCCGAAAGTCCGCAATATGCTTTCTTTTTCGTAAGTCTTTCACATATCCATCTTTTGGTATCCCTTCATTTTTCCTACATTCTATATTAGCAGGGGGCCTTAATGTCATTTGCCCTATGTTGTTGCTATTTATTTTGGTTGTTGAAAATTTAAAAGTGTTTTCGGCATTCATTTTGGGATGGAGGGAGTATATGGTAGTTACACTGGCGTGGATCTTACAAAGCAAAACCCATATTTTGGTTACAAAAGAAATCATGTTTTTGAATGTCCTCATTGAAGTTTTTTTTTTCAATGTCCTCATTTAAGTACACGATTTTTGCAATAACCTCACTCCGTAAACGGAGACGTCAATTTTTTAACGGCATTCATTTTGGGATGGAGTATATGGTAGTTACACTGGCGTGGATCTTACAAGGCAAAACCCATATTTTGGTCACAAAAGAAATCATGTTTTTGAATGTCCTCATTGAAGTTTTTTTTTTCAATGTCCTCATTTAAGTACACGATTTTTGCAATAACCTCACTCCGTAAACAAAGACGTCAATTTTTTAACGGCAGAGGGGCACATGCTATAACGTGACTAAGATCCATTATAAATTTAGCTTTTCAGATCAAAGACAACCACAGACTATCAAAAATACCGCACCATTTCATTTTCATTTCTTCAAATTCGTATAAAAAAAAACACCATTTTCTGATGGATTTCAATGACGAAAAGTTAAGTTAATAATAGTTGTTAGTCACGTGATAGCATGTGCCTTCCGCCGATAAAAAAATTGACGTCTTCGTTTACGGAGTGTGGACACTCCAGAAATCGTGTACTTGAATGAGGACATTGCAAAAAAAATAAACTTCAATGAGGACATTGCAAAAACATGGTTTCTTTAGTGATCAAAACATGTGTACGCATATAACTAATAGTCTTATACTCCCTCCGTCCAATAATGGGAGTCCTATTTTCTATTTTTATTTGTTCCATAAAGATAATCTCATTAATAAAATAAAGGGTTTAGAGTCATTCAACTTTCAAAATTACGCTTGTGAAAATGAGGAGATTTGATAAATGAGGGAGAAGGGAAGGCTGAGTATTAATTTTGTAAGAAGTGGAGTTAATTACCGGTAAATTTGGACATGAGAATATGTTGTTAATATGTTTGAATGGTCAATTGACTAATCATCATTTTCAATTTATTTTTTTACCTCTACGATTCTAATTGAAAGGCAGCATAAGGAGTTGACAAGTAGTGGAAATAACTATACAGCATTTCCAGGTATAAAGAACTGCATATTCAGGTATACATAACTACACATCATTAAGGAGTTCATATCAACTCAACGAGTCAAGAAACTGAAAGCAGGGTGCCGTGTCATTTGCGAGTTGTTCAGAAATGATGAAGTCAATGGTTGGTAGGCTTCACAGGAGGGATTGAAATATGCTCTATATTGCAGGCCGGACTCAAAGCCATTTGAGAAAGGAAAGAAACTTGCATGGAGCATGAGAGATTTAAAAGTCCAACAGGAAAATGACTCATGCAAGTTTAAACGGATGACAAACTTAATAATTATGCTTATATACTATTCAAATAGGTATAAAACACCAACAGTTTACAAGAGAAAAGAGGGTTTCGAGAAATAAATCAAGTATTTCACTTGCCTTTGCTATTCCATGATAGTGCAGTTCAGAATCTATTGCTGATCGAGCAGTTTCCACCTCTCCAAATATCATCCATTTATACATTCGAGAGGGAAGAACGCCCGGTAAAAATAATGAACTTCTTAATGATTTACTCTATTTGATCAATGAACAATGCACAAAGTAACTTCTTTAGCAAATGATGCAAATACGATCGGAATCAATTGACCAGATTATTCAGTTTATTCAACTAGATTTCTCTAAAGCAATTCAATTCAATGAGAAAAAGTCAAAATTTGAACGCTCCATATATTGGGTGAAAATCATTCCAAGCAATTTATACTGAATCAATATAACATCCAACACAATAGAAAATTGACGTTGGACAGAGCTTAGGAATCACAAAAATTTGATGTAAAATTTCTAGGAACATAATTTGAAATCAGATCTAGTTTCATAACAAATTGATATTCTGAAATTGATATTGAAGCATAAGCGCACAATGTATGTAGAAACATAGGGTTAGGGTTTAACCTATGAGATTTATGCCGGCGGCGAAGCTGAAACAAGGCCAGAGCAGAGCAGCGAACTCATCCACCTTCCCATACTTTCTCTTACCAAACCGTCAATAGCTTTGATATTAAAAAAAAAAAAAAAAAAAGCACTACAGATCCTCATTGTTTGACACAAGTTCTGCCACTCCGGCTCTCTTCTATGGCTTCCGCTCCATCACCATTAATGATATCTCTCTCTCTTACAATTTACTCTCCGTTCTTTCCTGAATTGCAACATCTAAAATGTTATTATGTCAACCCTTTTCTTTCACATGTTCGTGTGTTCAGGGAGTGAGGGTAAATCAGAGAATGCAACATCAAGCCTAGAAGCGTCAAGTGTTACGCCACAATTGTTTGGTGACTAATTTCAGAGAAAAAAAAGGGCAAGAGGGGGGAGGTAGGTTCTGCCACTCCGTTTTTCTCCCGAACCCGACCTACCTCATTTGTGTTTTTATCAATGTATGTTCATTCTTTTAGTTTTTCTCATACTCTCTTTTCTTTTTTTGTTGCCCAACGGTCATTGTTAAATTGTATACTATTGAGGATAATTAGTTTGGGATCATTAAGCCTTGACTTGTATATGTAGTGAGATTTCTGGTGCAATATGGATATTTATTGTTTGGCCAGGAATATTGAGAAATACTTCGTAACTCCGAACTAAGAAAATATTGATCATGCGAAGGCAAAGTTATTGTTATAAAATATTTATGACGATCAGTGGCACCAATAATTCAGTGGTGGAGAAGTTGAACGCACTAGAGCATACAATATTTGGCCAGGAACATTGTAAATCAAAATATGTATTCCTTCTATTTTCTCTTAAGAAATGTAATGCAATATTTGGGGTTGTTTTATGCTGATTTTTATTGGTCATGAACACAAGTAGTTTGCTAATTTTTTTATTATTATTTTTTTTTTTTTTTTTGCGGGCGTTTTTTACACTTGCAGGACATTACTTGTAGGATATTAGTCAAGCTTTATCCAAATTGCAGTAAAAAAATCAGACAAAGTTGTTGCTCTTACAGAAGGCGTCAAATTGTCGTACACATTGTTGGGTTGGATTCATTGATATTTTTTGCAGCTTAAAAATTTTTGTTTTAGAGATTGAGATGAGAGAGATATTTTTTTCTGAAAATTACTTCACATTGATTTGTAGTGACCGTGCATTGATTTCCGAAAGTTATTGATTATATTATTAGAATTTGTAATCATTTAAATCACATAATGAAATATGAAAAACATTTTCGGGAAAAAATAATCAATGGTTACTTTAACTAATTATGTACCGTCACCCTATCATCGGCACAAGTATGAGTACTAGTTTAAAAATAAAATTGGACATGAAAGTTATTGTGAGGGGTCAAACATAAGACAGATATGTCAAAAACCTGAAGCTTTACCATACGTGCTAGCAATCTCATATGTCCATTAGGTGCACTTATATATATTTTACTTGTTAAATTTTGGAAATTTGTGGGTGCACTTGCACCCGCACCATAGTAGGTAGATCCATACTAGGTAGATTCGCCCCTGATCGGAAACCACTATTACGTGGGAGGCAGTGCAAATTAATTTGGTTTTTGTTAAATTCATTCTTTTAGTTTTTCTCATACTCTGTTTTCTTTGTTGTTCAACGGCTATTGTGAAATTGTATACCATTGAGGATAATTAGTTTGGTATTTTATTCATTCAGTAATTTCTTTATGCTTATAGTGTGAGTGTGTATGTGATGAGAAAAAGCAGTACTTGTCCGACTAGATCTACTTGAATGCTGCTGCAAATAAGCAATAAGTGGAGAAATACTCTGACCTACAGCTGCAAATAACGATCACTATCTTCGTGACCTCATCTCCCCCCCCCCCCAAAAAAAAAAATCCAAGTGCTAATGGTTTCTCTTTAATTTTGAACATGATTGAAGTTTGAAAAAAAAAAAAAAAAGCCGAAAAAATTAATTATCTAATATTTTTGCTGTAGAGTCTACTTTGCATTTGATTTCGAGGAATCTGAGGCTCAATAATGTGGGATCATTAAGCTTTGACTTAAATATGCAGTGAGATTTTTTGTGCAGTATGGATATTTTATTGTTTGGTTATTTGCTTTGGACTACATATTTTAAGGCTATGTACTTGATGGAAAGACGTTGAGTTTCCAGACTTTCCTATTGATCAAGGCAATTTAGAGAAGAAGCCTGACATTGGGGAACATTGAGAAATACTCCGTAACTCCGTACTAAGAAAATATAAATCATGCCAAGGCAAAGTTGTTGTTCATAAAAGATTCATCACGATCAGTGGCACCAATACTTTAGTGGTGGAGACGTTGAACACACTAGAGCATTCAATATTTGGTCCGAAACATTGTAAAAGAATCTGTATTCCTTCTATTTTCTCTTAAGAAATGTAGTGCAATATTTGGGGTTGTTTTATGCTGATTTTTATTGGTCATGAACACATTGTAAATCAGAATCTGTAAATCAGAATAGAGGTAGTTTTTTTTTTCTTTTTGTGCATGCTTAATTTTTTGGGGTTGTTATACATACATATATATATATATACATATATATATATATATATATATATATAACACTATTACGTGGGAGGCTCACGCCCCAATTGTAAGCCTTTTGCAAAGCACCCAGTTGAGGTGTTATATCTATCTCTTACTTCTTACCATCAAACATGCCATAACACACAATGTCCGTAATTAATTACAAACCTCTCTCAACTCTATTTAATACTTAAGGATATACAATAAACCTATTTTAAATTTATAAATAAAATGCAATTCAAACATATCAAGCTAACCCTTAACTTCTTTGTTAAAAACTTGATTAGCCCTTATGACATGTGCCTCTGCTCCCTTGAATTGTGTAAACTAAAAATAGTAAATGCCACAGTGTTGAAGATCTACACGTATGTATTCAGAATTGTGAAGCACTACCTGTTTATTTGCACTTTTTACTGCTCCCTCCGTCCCCAAAATGAATGTCCATTTGGGATTTAAGGATCATTTTGAAAAGATTGATTTTTTATCGAAAAAAAATCATAAACATTCTTGCTATTAACTTTCAAAATTTTAGTTTTGCAAAAATATAATGAACTATGAAAAAAAATTGATCTAGGGACAAAGGAAGGGAGACGCCCTACAGAACCGGATGTGTTTGCTTCATGCTCTGTTGATGCAAGTATAGACATATGGGATATACGTATAGCAAAGGAAGGGAGACAAGCTGTGTCTGTGTACTTTGATTTAGTGCAGTGTTAACTTGCTGCTTCTTGGATTCTGATTAGGCTGGCAAGCTGTATGCTTGCATCTGGAAGTGATGACGGGACTTTTTCTATTCGTGATCTTAAATTAATCAAGGTATTTTGCGGAATATTGTACTACTCCCACTGTCTCATAGTAAATGTCGCATTTGACATGTCAAATATTTTTAAGGAGTGTCTTTACTTGTTTGTACATTGCTTGTACAATGGTAAATTGGCACCAAGACTATTTTCGTATTAAGAAACACGACATTTATTTTGGGACATACCAAAAAGAAAAGTGTGACATTTATTACTGGACGGAGGGAGTATTACAATACAAGGTATCCTAGACGGTTTTTCTATGTGATTGCTGCTATTGGGGCTCTTAATTCTTTTCATTTCGCTTTTTTTTTCTTCAGGAAAATGATTCTGTTGTAGCACATTTTGAATACCATAAACACCCTATAACGTCTATTGAATGGAGTCCACATGAAGCATCCACCTTGGCAGTGACATCCTCTGACAATCAACTAACGTAAGAAATAATCTGAAACAATATTGTGTGGGACACGAAAGAGATTAATGCAATTAGTTTCATTCTCTTACTCTCGTGATAACACTTGTTTTAACTGTATTCTCAGAATCTGGGATCTCTCTTTGGAAAGAGATGAGGAAGAGGAGGCTGATTTCAAAGCCCAAACAAGAGAGGAAGTCCATGCACCTACAGATTTGCCACCGCAACTTCTTTTTGTTCATCAGGTTATTTGTTTGACTTCTTATATGTGTTGTGTGCTCATATATTTTCTAGCCACCTCTAAACTATTTATTAAGGGAGCTGGTGCTTGGTTGGTCTCTTGGCCCCTCCCTATTTTACCCGTATTAAACACCTCTCGTTAAACTTAGAAATTCTTTTTATACACCTTAAACTCTTATGAAAAACATTTTTATTGCTTAGAAAATTAATCAACTATGTGATCCCGGCATGCCCCATAGATTGAAAGGGAAAATTCTACCCAATTAGTCATGCACTGCTATGTTATATGGCACTGAGTGGTGGGCCGTGAAATAGTGTCACGTTCATAAAATGAACGTGGAGTAGATGCATATGCTACAGTGGATGTGTGTGCATACAAGGAATGATTGGTTATGGAATGAAGTGGTTAGGGGTGAAAGTAGGAGTTGCACCCATTCAAGACAAGATGGGGAGAATCGCCTTAGATGATTTGGTCATATATGCGACGGATGCCAAGTGATGTACTGGTTAGGAGGTCTAAAGAGTAGAGGAGTGATTAGATCTTGAAGGGTAGGGGAAGGCTGATAGCCAAAAGCCAAGAGAATAAGCCGAACGGAATAAACAACCAAGATTCTGAAGAAAAGCTTTAGCTTTTTCTTATTAAAATTCAATCATCAAAAACTGCATTCATCCAAGCTAAAAGATGTTTAAATACTCCCTTCAAACCCTAAAACGAAGTAGCAAAGAAAGACCAAAATAACCCCGCTTAAAAGTGCAAAAACATCAGCAAAAATCGACTAAGGAAACAGCAAAACGTAATTAAGGAAACAGCTTCGACGTTGAGGCGCCTGCCCCGTTCCATGTGAGGCGCCAGCCTCAAACACAGTAGCTTGATCCACCAGTGAGGGGCCTAGCTTGAGGCGCCAGCCTAGCCACCAGAAACTTGGCCCTTGGTTCTTCCATCTGAGGCGCTCGCCTGGTCATGGGGCGCCCGCCTGGATCCTCTGTTGCTTGGACTGCCTGTTGAGCTGCATCATCCTCCCCCTCTTGAAGGAAACTTGTCCTCGAGTTGGCATCATAATCACTGTCTCCATGGTAGGCGGATAAGTCAGAAACAGTGAACGTTGCTGAAACGTTGTACTCTCCTGGCAAGTCAATCTTGTATGCATTGTCATTAATCCGCTCCACCACTCGAAATGGTCCATCCGCCCTTGGTTGTAGCTTGCCAAAACGTCCAGCCGGGAACCTCTCTTTACGCAATTGAACCCACACCAAGTCACCAGCCTGAAACACAACCCGCTTGCGATGCTTGTCCACCCGCTGCTTGTACATACTGTTTTGCCGAATAATGCGCTTGCGAACCTGCTCATGAAGCTCTTTGATCTGAGTCGCACGTGCCTCTGCATCTGAACTTTATTGACTAGTAACCGGAAGAGGAATGAGATCCAAGGGGCTAATAGGGTTACGCCCATACACAACCTGAAAAGGGCTTTTCCCCGTAGTGCGGTTCGGAGAGTTGTTGTATGCAAATTCAGCCTGTGCAAGGGTCAAATCCCATTGACGTGGATGGTCACCAACCAAGCTACGTAATAAGTTACCCAAACTACGGTTAGTAACCTCTGTCTGTCTGCCCATCTGTCTGTGGATGATAAGAGCTACTGAACTGTAAACGTGAACCCATCTTTCTCCACAATGTGCGCCAAAAGTGACTAATGAACTTGACATCCCTATCAGAAGTAAGGGATTTGGGAATACCATTCAACTTCACAATCTCCTTAAAGTACAAGTCTGCCACCTGTGTCGCATCGAACGTCTTACTGCAAGGGACAAAATGGGACATTTTAGAGAAACGGTCCACCACCACCATAATAGAATCTTTCTGTCGCTGCGTACGAGGCAATCCCAACACAAAATCCAAGCTAATATCCACCCACAGAGCAGTAGGAACTGGCAAAGGAGTATAAAGGCCTGCATTGGTCTTGCGAGTCTTGGCCACATGACACTCACGACATCTTTCCACAAACCGAGCAACATCATGCCCCAACTTGGGCCAAAAAAACTGCTCACCTACAAGTGTCAGTGTTTTATCCTTGCCAAAGTGTCCGGCAAGTCCCCCTTCATGACTCTCCGAAATGATTAAGTCCCTCAATGAACAATAAGGAACGCACAGCTTGTTACCCTTAAACAAATAGCCATCATGAATCAAAAACTGCAGAAAATTACCTCGGGTACACTTTTCCCACACATCCCCAAAATACGGATCATCACGATACAAATCACGAAAAGTATCAAACCCGCATACTTCCACCTGCAATGTAGCTACTAAGGAATGCCGACGGCTCAAAGCATCAGTCACACGGTTCTGAACTCCCGCCTTATGCGTAATGACAAACGTAAATATCTTAATGAACTCCACCCACTTGGCATGTCGCAGATTAAGCTTATGCTGCCCTTGAATGTATTTGAGTGCCTCATGATCAGAATACAACACAAATTCCCTTGACAAGAGATAATGTTGCCAATGCTCTTAGGTGCGAACAATAGCATAGAACTCCTTATCATATGTCGAGTACTTCTTCTTAGCATCATTCAGCTTCTCACTAAAGAACGCAACAGGTTTCTTATTCTGACTCAACACTCCGCCAATACCAACATTGGATGCATCACAATGAACCTCAAAAACCTCCTCAAAATTTGGTAAAATGAGGACAGGAGCTTGTGTCACCGCCTTTTTCAAAAGCTGAAAAGCATCCTTCGCTGCCATATTCCACACAAACACACTCCCCTTGATGCAGTCAATAAGAGGGGCAATAATACTGTTGAAATCACGAATGAAACGGCAATAAAAGGAAGCTAAACCATGAAAACGCCGAACATCATGAACGTTCATCGGTGTAGGCCAGCTAGTAATAGCTTCCACCTTCGAATCATCCATTCGAATACCCTCCTTGGTAACAACATACCCCAAGAAAGTCACTTGCTCAGTCAAAAAGTGACACTTCTTACGGTTAGCATATAATTTCTGCTCACGCAGAACATCAAAAACCTGTCTCAAGTGTACCAAGTGTTATTCCACAGATTTACTATAAATCAGGATATCATCAAAATAAACAACAACAAACGTACCGATGAAAGGTCTGAAAATCTGGTTCATGAGTCGCATGAACATGCTAGGGGCATTAGAGAGCCCAAACGGCATCACCATCCACTCATACAATCCATCCCGAGTCTTGAAAGCCGTCTTCCACTCATCCCCCGGTCTGACACGAATCTGGTGATACCCGCTCCGCAAGTCAATCTTAGAAAACACCACTGCACCATGTAACTGGTCAAGCAAATCATCGATCCGAGGAATGGGAAACATGTACTTGATGGTGATTTTATTGATCGCCCGACTATCCATACACATACGCAATGTCCCTTCAGCCTTAGGTACCATCAAAGCCGGAACCGCACATGGGCTCATACTCTCCCGAATGACACCCTTGTCATGTAACTCCCTCACTTGTCTCTCCAGCTCTTCATGTTCCTTGGGTCTCAACCGATAAGCAGCCTTGTTCGAAATAGAAGCACCCGAAACAAGATCAATACAATGCTGAATATCCCACATGGGAGGAAGTCCCGGAGGAATCTCGTCAGGAGTAACATCACCGTAAGCATCTAGCAATGATTGTACCTCTGCGGGCGTGGACATACCCGACTCGTTCTCCTCAAGCATGACAAGAACATAGAACCCCTGCTCTACTGCTGTAGCTGAATCAAACTCTGAACGGCTAAGGAGTTGGTGAACAACAACATTCGTAGGTTTATGTCCGTAGGACATAAAGTGTTGTTCCACAGATTTACTATAAATCAGGAAAGAACTGAATTAACATAAACCATATAAGTCGGTGTCATTGAGAGACATAGGCTCAAGAATAAAATGTCAATACTTCTCCAGCTACAAATGAGTTCGTACAGGGTCCAAATGGATTCTTTGTTAAAATATCACACTCTCTCCTTACCTCTCTCCAACTCTATCCAATACTCATCCCAAAACAAAGTGATACTCCCTCCATCCCGAAATGATCTTCCCACTTTTTTGTTGTTACTACATTAACTTCAACTATGTTATTACTATATAAGGAATGTGCAGCAGAAGACAAAGACTATATGAAGCTGCAACCTGTTACCGCCCACAGTGTCCACTTATCCTACTCCTAGATGGACTTGAAGAGAATAGCAAGGTGCAGGTGTAAATGTCTATCGAAATTCATCTAAGATCACAACACATGAAAAGAAGATACGTAATTAATCTACACATTTCGATGGCCTTAGTGAGAAGCAGAGAATAGGGGAAATCGATGGCCTTCCAGAAAAGGTATACAGAAATTGGTCACAGAATGATGTGGATTTTGTAATTACATTTACCTCCTTAAGCTTTGGACGGTTTCTTGATTGAGTCACTATATTTTACTTATTTATTTGTATATTGCTAATCATAGTAAAATTGCATTTAAATTTAAAAAATGCAACACTTATTTTGCGAAGGATAAAAAAAGTGCAATATTTATTTCTGAACGAATTAGAAGAAAAGCACAAAACTTATTATTATTATGGAACTGACAAAAACATAAAATGTATTACTCCCTATGTCCCGTTAAATTTGTATTTCTATGTTGAGCACGAAAATTAAAAAAAAATGGTGCAAGTGCTTCGAGTGTAAAAGTGAGATATGAGAGAATATGAAGTAGAATATAGTTAAATGGATAGCTGTTGTTAATATATAAGTGGACGATCCACACAAAACTAAAAGTGTTAAAATCTTGTTTAAACTCGAGTCAAGTAACAATTCGAGCTCACTCGACTTCGAGTTATTTTGAGCCGATCTCATATTAACACATTTGATAATGTATTCAATAGAGAAAGTTGACTAATTAATTCCTGTTACAGACTACTCCCTCCGTTCCGTTCCGTTCCGTTTTTTTTTTTTTTTTTTTTGGTTTTTAGTTTGAATAAACATTAAGAAATAATTTAGGCTACTTATAAATTACCTAATGAAAATCAAAAACTTGTTATTGATACATCATTATAAATATTATATATACAATTATTAGATTCTCATTAGGATAATTAAAGGTAATCAAAATTATTGTTTTAAGTTAATATAAACTAAAATTGTTTTTTATACATATATAATTACACAGGCATTATAAGGACAACGTTTTCCAAAATACTATTCATCATTTGTCATTTTAAAAACTGAACGTATCAATAAGGAATGTAGGACTCCTACTCTGGGTGGGTCGATGCTTTTTAAAAAGAAAGGGAAAATTATAAAATAGGGATTGAAGTCTAACTTAGGAACACCCCCTTAAACTTTGAGGCCCAAAATGCAAATTTCCCTTAATTTATTTGCATTTTGTTCAAATTATATGAAAAATATTTTTATTGTTGCAACTTATTTTATTCTGACACAAACCGAAATAAAAAATATAACCTTTTTTTTTGGAACATATAGAGTATATCAAAGAGTTCATTTCAATAATTCTATTAAGCGCAAAGGATAAATTTAAAAATGTATTATCTAGTAATAATATAATGCAATGCAATTTCTAATCGTGTTACAAAAATGCAATGGGGTTACATTATTTGAGTCAAAATTATAATGTATATTGCATGAAAATAATACTTAAATTCCATTATATGTAATAAATTTATAAAGTACTCCCTCCGTCGTACTTCACTTAATACCAAATCTTGGAACACAAGAATTAAGGGAAAGTAGGAGAGGTCGTACTTCACTTAATACCAAATCTTGGAACACAAGAATTAAGGGAAAGTAGGAGAGAGAAATAGCGGGAGAAAATCTTTCAAAATCCTCGATCACTATGCTAATAACATTGGAGAATTGCTGACGAAAGAAATCATAGTCAATGTGATCCATTTGAAGATCAATATCCGTTTTCAATGGATAATCGAACAAAATGAGACGTTGAGATCCTTCTCCATCTTCAATTTGATACACAATTGAATGAGTTTGGTTGTCCTGTGCAGAATCTGAATGTTGCTGAATCTGGATAGTTGATGAGGAATTTGGAGCTACTGAGTTTTTCTCTTCCATTTGTGGGGGAGGGTATTGCAGATACATACATGGATACATCAACGAAAGTTAACTGTTGTTATGAAGGGGTTATAATGGAGATCAAATCATTACTCATTTTTCTTCACAGTCTTCTCATTCACAATCTAATCCACCCTCGGTCCGATCTTCTGATCAACCTAATTCTGATGGTCATTCTCCTCAAGTTTCATGTACTCCCTCCGTCTCACTATGTTTGGCCACAACATAAAATCTCATAGATTAAGAAATTTAATACATTTCCAATTGAACCCTTCCATAATTAAGTAATAAATTATAGTTACACATGGAAATTGCCAAAAGTCAAAGAAATTATAAAATTCACCTACACGTATTACCATAAAGAGTTCCTACATCCAAATTTAAATCACAAAATCTGGGGAGAAACGCGTTTCTCCGTCGCGTATGGAGAAACGGGGCTTGGTTTGTCGCGCGACATACTTAGCCACAACAACTGGATATCACTTCATCGGTTTACGGATATCTGCAACATTGAATATGGATATCAGAAGCTTTGGAAAGGATATCCGTAAAACCAAAATATTTTTTCTGGATATCCTTTCCAAAGCTTCTGGATATCCATATTCAATGTTCTGGATATCCAGAAGCTTTGGAAAGGATATCCAGAAAAAATATTTTAGTTTCTGGATATCCTTTTCAAAGCTTCTGGATATCCATATTCAATGTTCTGGATATCCAGAAGCTTTGAATAGGATATCCAGAAACTGGCTAAGTATGTCGCGCGACAAACCAAGCCCCGTTTCTCCTTACGCGACGGAGAAACGCGTTTCTCAGCAGACCTACTCAATTTAAATAGGGGCATTGTGGGAAAATTAGGTATAAATTTGCATTATATTTAGAAGTGGCCAGACAAAATGAGACAAACGAAAATAGAAATGTGGCCAAACATAATGAGACGGAGGGAGTACTATTTAAGGAGACAAGTTTTGGAAGGCTTGCTAGGTAAGCTTTAAAAATATTTCCAGAAAAACTTCTTAGGAAGCTTATAAATATTTTAGGCAAACGAATGCTGAAGCGCGATAGTTCATCAATCGCGAAACTGTTCCAGGCTTTGTGCAAGATTCTAATATGAGAGTAATAGGAATTTACCTTGTGATGAGTCTTGATTTTGGCAGAGTTTTGCCTTGATTCTAGGCTTGAATATTGGTGCTCGTCAATCAACAAGGTTGATGGACAAATTTGTGTGTTGTTTTAGAGTGATTTGCTAGTCTTTCTTGGAGAAACCAACAAATTGTGTGTATCTTTTTGTCCATCCCCCACTTTTTGTGTATAATCAGTTAAAGCTTTTTTTTAACACTTTATATTTAAAACATTGCATTTTGCCCCTTAAAAACTAATTACCATTAAAAACTAGTCCATTTGTAGGGCTGTTACACGACCGAGCCGGCTCGAGCTCGAGCTCAACTAGCACACACATCCACTAAGCCACACACTCATGCTTAATGAGTGAGCAAACATACTGTCTACTAGCTTTCTTTTACTGCATAAATAAATTATAGAAGCGGAGGTCCTTTCAAATAGAGATAAAACTCGATGAAAACAACAAAAGTTCACTACCATGAAAAAAGTTGCATCACTAGCCCAGACAATCAAAAACAAAACGGGAGATCCGACTCCCAGATCATCAGAAACAAAACGGGAGATCTGACCGGTGTCCCAATTTAACAAACTAATGAAGGGGTTTCTATCAGGGCCAAAAAATTTCTGTAACGACCCCAATTTCCATTCATAAAAATATCATTAACATTCAATATAAAATCCCAAAACCGGGTATCATAACGGCTAGTTCATCCTAACCATAATTTAAAATAGGGAAATAATTGTATTCTAAATGTCATTAAATACCCAACGGCTAGTAAAACCACTAGCTCAATAAATACACATTTCTAATTCACCTTTTTCAGTTTTGCATCAATAGCAACTAAATTAACCATACAACATAACCTAATTCACCTTTTTTCAGTTTTGCATCAATAGCAGCAACCACAAGTTTCTTAGAAATAACAACTAAATTAAAATAGCAGCAACCACAAGTTTCTTAGAAATCTTCATCATTTGCAGGCTTCACTGGAGCAACAACCTGACAGCCACAACAAGAAACTTAATTTAGAACATGATATATAGTACTGCCTCTGTTGCTATTCTGCATGAGCTAAAGAAGAAGAGAAAGGACATTCAGATTTGCTATCAAATGATGAAAAAAGAGAGTACAGTATAACATTTGAAAACAAACAACTTATTTTCAATCCTGAAATAAGCATGGTAAATGTAAAGAAATTCCACCAATTTTTATTTTCAATCCTGCTAAAGGTTTCAGATTTACTATCAAATAATGAAAAAAATAAAAAAAGAGAATACGGTATAACAGTTGAACAAAGAACTTATAACAAAGAGACACTAAACTTTTGTATTTAACATGACATTCAGCCGACCACATAGGTATATTTTATTTTTTTTTTAGATGCAATTAATTCACCTGGTTGTAACTGAAAATGAGAAGGGAAGGTAATTGACGAGTTAATATACTACTACTGGCGGGATGTTTCCGAAAAATGAGAACATAATAATGAAGCCTGGTTGATAAACTATACGTATGTTTCTGAAAATGAAAAAAAAAAAAAAAGGGGCCTGTTAATGAATCCATACATATGTTTCTGAGAAATGAAAACATAACAAAAAGGGGCCTGTTAATGAAATTCATTCATTTCACTATTAAATAGAACATGAATTAGTATCGACAATCTAACCTATGCCAAATGAACTAAGCAAAGAGGTAGCTTGAGGACCTAGCAAGAAGGTAAAATGAATGAAACTTTCCTTCACTTTGCTCTGCATGCGCTTCCCTGAATAATGAGTCATAGGTTCAGGGCATTGGCTTGCTCCTACTAGTACCCAAATCTATGCCATAGGACTAAAGATGCTGCTAGAGAATATGAAGTTATAGGTAGTCTTAGGTCTGCTCCAGTGTTTTTAAGGGAGAGAAAGGTAAGGGAGGGGAAGGGGAAGGGGAGGGAAGTTAATATCCTCCTAACATGCTCTAGAGTACGGAAGGAAAGGGAAGGAAACGCTTAACTTTTCCTCCTTAAGCTCCAGAGTTTTGAACCACTTAACACCAAGGTAATGTGGAAGGAAGACTTTTCAATAGCAATAAAATTAAAGTGTCGTCGTGATTTTAGACCTATGGTTTTCATGTTAAGGATACAAGAATCTAAATGCAGCAGGTAGTAAACGTTCTCCACAAATAGGAATAACATGTAGGCAAAATAAGATCCTGGCAGTTTGTACCTCATTTTTGAACCACATAGACTCCATTTTCTGTGTAAGCCTGAACCATCTACAGGGAAGAATTTTGACAAAGTGTTGGGTTAATGTAAATACAATTATGATCACATACACTCAGATACACACGCACATATATACTTTTCAGATTAATTTTATGAGCAGCACTCTTTGAATGGTATGCTCCATATGCATAAATTATAATAACTGAAAATATTCACTTACCCATCACTATCACCGTATCCTTCTCACCAGAGAGTCGATAGTAAAGCCAGCATATTTTGCAGGAGTAACAACCTTTCTCCGACGAGGTGATCGGGGTTGAGGTGGGGATCCGGGGATCGGAGTCGAGGTGGGGATCGGGATCGAGATCGGGTTGGGAACACTTGTGGGTCGAGTGGAGTTGGGGATCGTTCTGGTGATGGGATTGTGTTGTTGTGGTTGTACTCTTGTTCGGATGGGGATGATGAGAATACTTGTCGGTGGGATGGCATTGGGGATTGTTCTGGTGGTGAGATTGTATGGTTGTGGTTGTACTCTTGTTCGGATGGGGATGCCGTTCGGAATGTTCTCTCGTGTCCATGTGACAAATCGTCCCTATTTTCAGACTCTTCCCTGGTGTCCTCATTTTCACAGTCCTCATTTTCAGGTCCTCATCCTCGCCCGTACTCAATTCAAAATTTTCATTTGTAATAAGACGAGTCTCTTTCTCATTCCATGCGGTCACTTCTGCTTTGCACTTATTACCCCAATCACCCTTTGTCCGAGAATTCCTCATCGTTGGCACAAATTTGGGAAGTTCAGGAATATCTTGACGCATGTGTTCGGGTTTAAGATACAGCTTCCTACGGGCCTTCTGAGGATTGTATGAAAAATTCTCGTTGAAACAAATAAGGACGCTCGCACAAAGGGATGCACATAACTGGGACCTCAAATAGAGGGGTGAAAGTTTCGTGTAGCTAGGAAACTTAGATCACCCAACAGACAACAGATGTGAGTACATATGTGTCTCACAACTGTCCACACATCCACAGATAATGCAGCGGAATAAAATAATTAAAAGAAAATTAAATGCAATAACTCAAGAATTATTTACGCTTACTGATCTATGAGATCAGCAAACTAGGCTTACGCCCAAAAACTTTTGTTGCTTACAAAAACAAATAAGTGAAAAACTAAAATATGAAAATACTAAACGAGTTCTAATCACCTTCTACGACAAGAACAACTCCCCTTTCCCAAGTAGGATCTATTCTAGTCAGAAGTAAAACAAGAGAACTCTATGAAAACCTAGATGTGAGTTACGGATGTAAGGCACAACCTACACTCACAACCTAAAATCAACAATGTCGAATACAATGAAGAATATGTGATTTTCTCTCTAAAATTCCGTGTCTTCTCATGTGCTGAATGCCTTGTATTTATAGTGCACCATGGAGAAGATCTTCATGCAATCAACATCTTCTTTTGTGAGATATCTTTTCCTATATGAAAACATAAAACACACTCACAAGGAAATCAAATATTAGTAGGTTAGTCCTAATATAAAACTATGTACATAAATAAAAGATATTTACATATTTACAATCTCCTAGTCAAAGTAGGATACTTATAAATCTTCCATGAAAGTCCCAAAATCTTCTTACCATATATAAGTCTTTTGAAATAAGGAAACATAAATATGTTCCCATAAAACTCACGTTTTCAATCTCCTCCTATTTTGGACTTTCTGGTCAAAACCAAAGATTTATAGAATTCACAATTTATGACCACAGAGTAAACACAACTCCCCCTGAATGGATGTGTGTCCAGATGTGTAAACACATCCACACATAAAAACTGCAAGAACAGAGTTAGAGCAGAAAACAGCAGTTCATTAAAAAGTAACAGCAAAGCAATCATTCAGAAACATCCTAATTAAAAAGCTATTACAACCCATTGTTTTAAAAACTAAAACTAAAGCAGAAATTAAAATTGTCTTAACAACCATCATAGCAAAAGTACCAAAAAAACTTTCTCCCCCTAAATTAAAGTTCCCAATGCTTCCAGCCAGCAGCAGATACAGCAGCATCCCATTTTCTATTTCCAGTAGCAGCAGCAGGTACAGAGCTTGATTCTCCCCCTTTTTGACTAGAAAGTTTAGCATGCCACCTGAGAAGTCTATCCTTAAGAGCTTTAAGGTTGTTGGCATGAGCAGTGGAGGTTTGAACTTGGGCTTCAGCAAGGGCAATTTCAGCATCCAAATCTTTTATTTGAGCCTCAAAAGGATCATCAGCTGTGGGTTCAGATGTGTCCACATCTGGCATAGCAATTTCAGGTACAGTGCCCAAAGGGAGATCCACATGTCTTTGCTTAGGGTCTAGCAGGGTTTTGGTTTCCTTAAACAGAGCAAATTTTTCAAACTTTTCTTCTCCTTTTTCAGGCTTAACTCCATTGGCTATCAGGATTTGAGAGATCAAAGAGGGATAAGGTAAAGACCACTTTTTAGATGGTGACTCTCCATTGTCACAAATCTTTCTAAAAATGAAATCTCCAAAGTTAATATGCCTCTTAATGCCCAATCTATAGAGAAGGAGAGCTTGCACCCTAGTAACTGAAGTTTTGTTATTTGAGTGGCAACAAGAATAGAATGGAGAAAACAGTAGAGAGAGGATAGTGAGCCACTTCCCAAATCCTTTGGCTTCACAGGCCAAGAGGTCACCTTTCCATGGGTGATGGCAGCCACAAGTTCATCATCATCAATAGCAACTAACTCATCCAAAGAATCATCCAAACCAAGAAAATCATTCACCACAGATGGGGAAAAGGGAACAAATTTTCCTCTAACATAAACAGAGAGGGGAGAGGAGCATCTATCTAGTCCTTTGGTCAAATTGGCATAAAATTCATACACCATCTTAGGATAGAAAGGGAGAAGATGATCCATAGTTAAAAACAGTCCTCTTTCCTCAAAAAATTTGTCCATACCAAGCTTAAAGAATGTTTCCCTATCTCTTTTCATTTCCACAACAAAGGCTTTAGAGGAAATTAGGCCAAACCTATCAGAGGCCTTTTTGGTCAAAAATTTCTTAGAGAAGGGTTTTAGGGTAGGAGCAATGGAAAGAGTTGAAGACATACCCTTATCAGATTTCTTCCTTGTAGATGTGCGTCTGGATGTGTGCACATCCTCAGACACATCCTTTGCAGGGGATGGAATTTTGATGGACTCTACCTTAGTTTCATCATCAGGAGAGGAATCTATTTCTTGGTCCTCTTTTTCTTGTTCTAATTCATCCCTTCCCAGCTTGAAGTTGACATCGGATGCAGTATCATCACTCTCATAGCTTGATTCTGATTTGTAAGCTTCTTCCTCAATAGGTTCTAAGTCAGTAGAGGCAACCTTTTTCTTCCCTTTCAGCTCCATCAAAACACTTGCTAAGGGTTCTTCATCACTAAAAGTAATAAGATCTTCAACAGGGCTTGAAACCACAGGAGCATGAGTATCAACAATAGGAACAGAAGCATCAACCACAGGAGTGGGAGTATGATTAGGGATAATATGATCAGATGGTTTAAAAGGTGGTGATGGAACAGGATCAATAGGTTCATTATGGGGAATATTTTCAGAAGGGGTAATAACAGGGACAGGATCAATAACCAAGGGAGGAGTAACAGCAGATTTAGCCCTAGTTCTAACAAGAGGAACAATTACCTCTTCTTCTTCTTCTTCACCATCATCACAAGCTATGGCGGTAGAAGGTTTCCCACCTGGTTTCTTCAGGTTCTTCAGCTTGTCAGACTCTGACAATTTTCTAACCCTATGCGATCTTCGAAGGTTACGTTGGGGAACAGGGATCGCAGCTTGCTTCAGGGGTTTTGCTTGAGCTAGCTTCCTTTTCTTGGTTGAGGAAGGTTCTACAGACGGAGGAATAGGGGCGACAACCGATGGTGGAATCACCAGAGAGGTTGGAGCCTTAGGGTTTTCAGAGGTTGGATCCAATGTAGGGGATTTAGGCGACGGAGCTTCCATGATTGGTTCAGATGAGGACGAAGGGGAGGCAAATTCAGCAAGGAACTCTGAAATAGCAGGGTTGACGACAATGGAAGCTTCTCCTTTGGCTACAGAGATTGGTGCAACGTCAAGAACGTCTTCCTCACGAATGTTGGAGTGATCGGCCATTTAATCAGAAGAATTGGGTTAGGTTGAACAATAGAAGGAGAAATTAATGCAATGTGTGTGAGATTGTGTGCAAAGGGAAGAAAGAACAAAAGGTTTTAGCAAGGGTTTATGGGGGATGGGACGGATGTGAGGTCTCATAAATACTCACATCTCCCCCTTTCCAACAAGAACTAGGAATCCTTCTCCAAAAAGGTTTCACACAACTCAAATTCCTTTAGAGTACTTCAACGGCTAGAAACCTTTGAGGTTACCACACACAACCAACTTCTAAGAAATAGGGGATCAAAATAAAACAAGATTTTGATAGATTTTTATGGAAACAAAAATAGCTCAGCCATATCTTTATTTTAAAACAGAATCCCAATTGAATTTTCCAACCTTTTCAAACAAGGATTGATACACACCTTTTTCTTTCATGAAAGATATTGGAGATCAAAAACCTATAAAATCAAAGAATGAATTAAGAAAGAAAATTAATTAACTAGTATATTTACAAAGCTCCTATATGTCCTAAAAAATGCAGTATGCTTAGCATGATGCAAACACTCAGGTGATGGAAATATTCTCAGCTTATGGATGTGGCATAGAATGTGAGTCACATATGGGGACACATTTAGATCACAAAAAGTAAATGAGCAATAATTCAATCTGCACAGCCTCTAGGATGCATCCACAAATTATTATTATTTTTTTGTGGATTTTTGCATTGTGAGTAGCTTTCACTTTACTTGATCCCAAAGATAGCCCTTTTTCCCAATGATCTTGTCAAGTTTGACTTCAAGTTTTCTTATGAAAAACACTTGATCACAATGGTCTGGCTTCATACTAAGGGTGAAGCAGCTGTTTCTCACATATATTTTTTTTCTTTTCTAGCACCCACTGTGAGATACCTAGGCAGGTTATATCAAGTCACCAAAAGGTGACATGAACAGGAAGTGCTCACAATTAAGTGATCAAAAATAATGTCAAAGATGAAGACTCACAAGTGACCACACTGAGAAATTTCGTGCTAATGCATGATAATTTTTGATTTTTTATTTTTTATAATTTTTTTTTTTCAGTTAATCTAATATGCAGATGTGTTAGAGGATGTGAGACACATTTGTTCTCACAACCTTAGATATTACACAAACCAAGAGACTTCCTCACGGAGGAAAATCTCTCCAAATCTAATGCCTTTGTAAATATATCAGCCAATTGATTTTCAAATTCCAACAAATTCCGCATTACGCTTTTTGTTCTACAAGATCTCTAATGAAATGATGTCTAATATCAATATGCTTTGTTCTAAAATGTTGGACAAGATTTTTAGATATGTCCAAGGCACTTTTGTTATCACAAAAAGAAGTCAAAACTTTGCTATTCAATCCATAATCTTTCAACATTTGATTCATCCAAAGCAGTTGTGTGCAGCAACTCCCAAGGGCAACATATTCAAATTTCAAAGAATGATAAGGACACACAATTCTACTTCCTACTATACCAAGACACAAGGTTATTTCCTAGGTAGAAACATCCACCTGTGGTACTCTTTCTATCATCACTATTTTCAGTCCAATCAGAATCAGTGTACCCAACCAAATTGGTGTTTGTTTCTTTGGAGTAATGCAGTCCTAGGTTCACAGTCCCACTTACATATCTAATGATTCTTTTCAAGGCTTTAAGATGGGACACCTTAGGGTTGGCTTGGTATCTTGCACAGAGACACACACCACATAATATCGTGTCTACTTGCAGTGAGGTAAAGCAGACTTCCTATCATGCTTCTGTACAGTGTTTGATCAACACTCTCACCATCAGAATCATGACTTAGCTTTTGGGAAGATCCCATTAGGGTTCTTTGATGTGAAGAGTGTTCAAGCTCAAACTTTTTCACAAGATTCTTGACATACTTAGACTGTGAGATGAACATGCCATCTTTGAATTGCTTAATCTGTAAGCCTAAGAAAAAGTTCAACTCACCTACCATACTCATCTCAAATGTGGAAGTCATGCTATCCACAAATTCAGCTAGCATAGGGTCAGAATTTGACCCAAACACAATATCATCTACAAAGATTTGTGCCACAAGAATCTCCTTTTTATTTTTCCTCACAAACAGTGTTTTGTCAACCTCACCTCTCTTGAATCCTAGTTGAAGCAAATGGTCTGTCAACCTACCATACCAAGCTCTAGGGGCTTGCTTTAGCCCATACAGAGCTTTCTTCAGCTTATACACATGGTTAGGATACTTGGAGTCCACAAAGCCTTTAGGTTGTTCAACATAGGCTTCCTCATTCAATATCCCATTTAGAAAAGCACTCTTAACATCCATTTGATGAAGAGTAATCTTGAGATAACAAGCAATAGCTAATAAAAGCCTAATGGACTCAATTCTTGCAACAGGAGCAAATGTCTCCTCAAAATCAATTCCCTCTATTTGAGTATAACCTTGAGCAACTAACCTAGCTTTATTTCTAGTGATCACACCTTGCTCATCAGTTTTGTTCTTGAAAATCCATTTGGTTCCTATGACATTACCATGTGAGGGTCTAGGAACAAGAGTCCACACCTCATTCTTTTCAAATTGAATCAGTTCATCTTGCATAGCAAGAATCCAGTCAGCATCTTTCAATGCTTCAGCAACATTCTTAGGTTCTATCTTAGAAACAAAACAACAAAAGCTTACCTGGGAGTATGCTGAGGAGCAACTCCATAAACCAGCCATCTTTCTATAATCAACTTTGTCCTTTTGTCTAGTTCTCACTTGAGCATGCACATCTCCCACAACTTGTGAAGTGAGGTGGTTTTTCTGGATTTTTGAAGGAATATCCTTTGTCCTATCCACACACCCATTCACATTACCTTCTGGAGCATCATCCTGATCAGAATCAGAGGAACTGTCCTCAGTTACAGGATTTTGAGTGGATGTGGGAGCAGATGTGGATTCAGATGTGGAAGCAGATGTGTCCACATCCTTTGTTACATCCTTATCAGGATCAGCTGGTTTTTTAGTACTGGCAGCATCTGTTGGTTCTCCAAAGACTGCTTTCGTATCTTTCCAAATCCAAGTAAGCAACCTGAAACATCATTCTCAGCAGTCTTGAGGTTAAGATCAAGTGAGTCATCAAAAATAACATTAGCAGATTCCATAATGGTCTTAGTTTTGAGATTAAAAACTCTGTAAGCTCTACTATTAGTGGAATAGCCCATGAAAATTTCTTTGTCACTCTTTGAATCAAACTTGGACAAATATTCTCTATCATTGAGAATGTAACAAACACATCCAAACACATGAAAATGTTTCACAGTTGGCTTCTTTCCAAGAAGGATTTGGTATGGAGTGACAGTGCTACCAATCCTTAAAAACACCCTATTGCCAATGTGACAAGCAGTGTTCAAAGCTTCTGCCCAGAATTTCTTGGACAGGTTTTTGGAACTTAACATGACCCTAGCCATTTCTTGCAAAGTTCTATTCTTTCTTTCAGCAATTCCATTTTGCTGTGGAGTAATTGATGCAGAGAACTCATGAGTGATTCCTTTAGAATTGCAAAAATTAGTGAACATTTGATTCTCATATTCAGTGCCATGGTCAGACCTAATTCTCACAGTCTTAAGGCCATAAAGATTTCTCACCCTTTTGTACCAATTCTTGAATTCTCCAATTGTTTCTGACTTTTCCTTTAAGAACATTACCCAAGTGTACCTAGAATAATCATCAACACACACAAAGGCATACTTTTTCCTACCAAAGCTTTCTACTTCAATAGGTCCCATTAAGTCAGTATGAATCATCTCCAAACACCTAGATGTGGAGCATTGTTGGACCTTTTTATGTGATGCTTTTGTTTGCTTTCCCTTTTGACATGAACCACAGACATCGGGGTTCTTGAAGTTCAGTTTAGGGAGGCCTTTAATAGCTTCAAACCTTTGAAGTTCTTCCAGAGTTCTACAGCTAGCATGCCCTAATTTTTGGTGCCACAGATTGACGTCATTAGCTTTTGAGCTTAGGCAAGAAAGATTGTCACCAAATTGGTAACAATTATCAGCAGATCTAAGACCAGTAAACACACATGTATTATCCTTATCAAACACTTCACACAAGTGCTTATCAAATTTCACATAAAGGTCATCATCACATAGTTGACTGATGCTTATTAAGTTGGCTTTCAAGCCTTCCACATGGTACACATTGTGCAATTTTGGGAGACCCTTGACATCTAGGGTTCCTTTCCCAACAATCTTTCCTTGAGCACCTCCACCAAGATTTACTTTCCCTCCATTTATCACTTCATAGTCAAGAAGGACTGCTTGGTTTCCAAATCATGTGCCTAGAGCACCCACTATCAAAATACCAAGAGCCGAGACAAGACTTTTGAGGGAAGAGTAAACAACATTGCAGGTGGCAATTGGTTTGGCCACCCACTGTTTAACAGCTTTTCTTTTGGGTTGCAGAGGTCTCAGATTACCAGATGTGTGTTCGGATGTGCATACATCTTCTCACACATCCGAGGCCGATTGAAGTGACCAGATTTTTTATCGCCCTTGAGTTTGTAAATGTAGGGCCTAATGTGACCAGGAGCTAGGCAAGAGTGGCGTATGTAGTGCCTCTTCCTAGGCCTTTTCTCACTCAAAATGACTTTTTCTTTAAAAACTTGTTTTTTCACACTTTTGAGGTAGAAGCCTCACATCCCTCCTTTACAAAATTATTTTCAAAACCCAAACCAGCTTTGTCACGTTGACCTACGTAAAAGCTTTTTCCATTTTCATCTTACTTTTATTTAACTTAGTAAAAGTATTTTCAGCTTTTTCACATTCATTCTTGAATTTTTCAAGGTCAACATCTCTTTTGGTCACAAGGACTTCAAGTCTTGCAATGGTATCTTTTTGAGCATCATTTTCCTTTGAAAGAACAAATTTTTCATCTTCACAAGCAGCCAATTTATCGTAAAGAGATTTATTTACCTTAACAAGTACCTCAATCTTGTCCAATCTTTTCATCCAATCTGTATGTAGCTCCTTGTATGTTGCAAAAAGTTCTTCATAGGGAATGTCCCTTTCTTCATCTTCATCATCTGAATCTCCTTTTACAGAGAAACAGTTCAACAACAGTCAGATAGACACCGATGTGTTCACAACCGAGACCACATCCAAGGAATTTTCAGAGCATCTTCTTCTATATCTCGCAGAAAAGGATTAAACACGTAATGGCGCTTTATGATAGACATGTTAGCCACTTCTTCTTCATCATCCTCACTGTCACTAAGGGTAGCAGCTTAAGCTCATTCCTTTCTTTTTAAGTGTGTTAGCACACTCATTGGCATAATGACCAAAGCCACGACATGCCCTACATTGGACAGATTCAGATGATTTGTTTTCAAAGCTTGGTTTCTTGAATCCAGTGTCAGTGCTAGGTTTTGATTTTTCAGGAGCACTGAGAGTAGGTTTGTTAGGAAATTTACTTATCCTTCTATTTTTTCAGTATTGAACTGAACTTCTTTGAAATAAGAGCTACATCCTCTTCTTCTAGATTAGACTTGTTAATTTCAGAGGATAATTCCACAAGCTCCTTTGGAAGTGCAGCAGCACTTTTGAGAGCAAGACTGTGTGTTTTGTTCTTTTTCTGAGCCTCAAGGTTCAGCTCAAACACAGTCAAGATTCCTACGATTGTATCAAGACCTACAGTGTTTGTGTCTTTTGTTTCCTCAATCACAACCACTTTTATGTTAAACCTTTCAGGTAAGGTCCTTAAAATCTTACTTACAAGTCTTGCATTGGAGATAGATTCTCCTAGACTTGTGCATTCATTCGAAATCTCATGAATCTTAGCAAGATATGACACAATGTCCTCGCTTCTTCCATTCAAGTAACTCAAACCTATCCATTAAAATTCTAAGCCTGGTAGCCTTCACACTTGGTGCTCCCTCACATTGAGTTTGCAAAATATCCCAAGCAGCTTTGGCTATACTCTCATTAGTTATAAGCTTGTACATATTCCCAGAAACATGGCTGGAAATAGCACCCATAGCTTTTGAATTATAATTTGCAACTTGTATTTCATCAAGAGTCCATTGATCTTCAGTTTTTCTTTCGAAAATAGACTCACCAACACCAGAAGGTGGCTTTTTCTCCACAGTAGGAGGTTGCCATGCAACAAGAATACACATCCAAGCCCTTTCATCAATACTTTTGATGTAATTTCGCATCTTAGACTTCCAAAGAGAATAATTGGTGCCATCCAAGACAGGAGGCCTGTTTTGGTGATTTTGGCAATCCATAATGACTACACTTTCTGGATCAACACTCAGTAATATATCGAGAGTTGGCTCTGATACCAATTGAAAGTTTCGTGTAGCTAGGAAACTTAGATCACCCAACAGACAACGGATGTGAGTACAGATGTGTCTCACAACTGTCCACACATCCACAGATAATGCAGCGGAATAAAATAATTAAAAGCAAATTAAATGCAATAACTCAAGAATTATTTACGCTTACTGATCTATGAGATCAGCAAACTAGGCTTACGCCCAAAAACTTTTCACTATAAAAACTTTTGTTGCTTACAAAAACAAATAAGTGAAAAACTAAAATATGAAAATACTAAACGAGTTCTAATCACCTTCTACGACAAGAACAACTCCCCTTTCCCAAGTAGGATCTATTCTAGTCAGAAGTAAAACAAGAGAACTCTATGAAAACCTAGATGTGAGTTACGGATGTAAGGCACAACCTACACTCACAACCTAAAATCAACAATGTCGAATACAATGAAGAATATGTGATTTTCTCTCTAAAATTCCGTGTCTTCTCATGTGCTGAATGCCTTGTATTTATAGTGCACCATGGAGAAGATCTTCATGCAATCAACATCTTCCTTTCTGAGATCTCTTTTCCTATATGAAAACAAAAAACACACTCACAAGGAAATCAAATATTAGTAGGTTAGTCCTAATATAAAACTATGTACATAAATAAATGATATTTACATATTTACAATCTCCTAGTCAAAGTAGGATACTTATAAATCTTCCATGAAAGTCACAAAATCTTCTTACCATATAGAAGTCTTTTGAAATAAGGAAACATAAATATGTTCCCATAAAACTCACGTTTTCAAGGGGGATATGTTGGTGAAGAGCATCGTATGGCTGGCGTTTAACCTAGGAAGAGAAAAAGAAATCAATGTCAGAATAACATACAATATAAAATGAAAATTTAATTAGTTACAAACATACGTGTCGAAAATAAATCAAACTCGAATAACACATACCATACTTCCAAATTTCAATGTCAGTTTTTCATCTAATAGACATTCTGAAAAAGTTCACATTTGATCAATTTAAGCAGCAAAGATTCATGAATGTTCTTGTTATTCACTTTTAAACTTTTAATTTTGCCAATGAAAGTTGGAGTGTGGTAAAAAATAATTTCGAGACAATGTTTTACCCCAAAAAAAAGGACATTCATTTAGGGACAATTTCTTAGAAAATGACATTGAAATTGGGACGAGAGGGTAATAATATAAATCAATTTACTTACTTTTCCTTCAAAAGCTGTTCTGACCATCTGAGAAGTAGGAGAACCGCTGGCAGTGGCAATGACGTGGGCATATCTTGGGCCGAGGGGAATTCTTTTACAAGTAGGTCCGGCTGTGCGTTCGGGTACAATGTGCTCAACATGCCTGGCATGTACTCGGAAGAAAAAGGACTGTAAAAAACAAAACAACTCAATAACTAAATTTAGCCTACTTTTTAATAAGAAAAAGTAAATATACAATATTTTACCATCAAGAAAAATGTATTCAAGACGCAGGTCCTCCTATTCTTGATCTTCATCCGCCGGAGCTGGAACAATGTGCGTGCCAAGAACGCAGCCCCCCAAGCATAAGACTTTATGTTTTCTACGTCTTTGAACAAGCCAAGGTACATAGAGGATACTAGGCCTACACTTTTTGTAGGAAATAGAAAACTACCAATCATGTAAAGCACATAGGCTCTAGCAGCCTTATCAAGATCCTCCTTTGAATCACCTTCCTTTGCATCCATATATAAGCATTTGAGTTTCTTCATTGAGAAATTACACCTTGACTTCTTATCGATAACATTCTCAGTCAAAAGCTCGCCAGCTAACAATCTAGTGCCCTCTACATCTAAATCTTCTCCTGTTACGGGCCTTCCATCAATTGGAAGACCTAATATCCGTGCCACATTGCCTAAAGTTGGCACCAGTCTTTTTCTATTAATCTTAAAATACCCCCGTTCAGGTAAAAATTTATTTATAACCATTTTCCTAAAGCGATTATTGGTTCTCATCTTAAAATTATATCTACCCATTATATCAAATCCTGCATTTTTAACCAAACTTTGTACAACCGGGGATAGCTTCCATTTCCCAGCTATTGATGTCCTCAATCTACCAATTGTCATTGCAGCGAAAGCTGAATATGGCACTGAAAATGTCTGACCTAATACCAAAGGACAATAAAGCAACAAATGTAGGGTTTTAGGACAATAAAGCAACTAGTAGTATTTCAAACTGAATCAGGCTAGCTAAGATGATAACTATCTTAAGCAAGTATTCTATCAGCAGGACTGGCAGGACTGATTGACAACACAGATCATTCTTTGGTATTAGGTCAGACATTTTCAGTGCCATCAGCTTTCACTGCAATGACAATTGGTAGATTGAGGACATCAATAGCTGGGAAATGGAAGCTATCCCCGGTTGTACAAAGTTTGGTTAAAAATACAGGATTTGATATAATGGGTAGATATAATTTTAAGATGAGAACCAGTAATCGCTTTAGGAAAAAGGTTATAAATAAATTTTACCTGAACGGGGGTATGTTAAGATTAATGGAAAAAGACCGGTGCCAACTTTAGATGATGTGGCACGGATATTAGGTCTTCCAATTGATGGAAGGCCCGTAACAGGAGAATATTTAGATGTAGAGGGCACTAGACTGTTAGCTGGCGAGCTTTTATTGAGAATGTTATCGATAAGAAGTCAAGGTGTAATTTCTCAATGAAGAAACTCAAACGCTTATATATGGATGCAAAGGAATGTGATTTAAAAGGAGGATCTTGATAAGGCTGCTAGAGCCTATGTGCTTTACATGATTGGTAGTTTTCTATTTCCTACAAAAAGTGTAGGCCTAGTACCCTCTATGTACCTTGGCTTGCTCAGAGACGTAGAAAACATAAAGTCTTATGCTTGGGGGGCTGCGTTCTTGGCATGCACATTGTTCCGGCTCCGGCTGATGAAGATCAAGAATAGGAGGACCTGTGTCTTGAATACATTTTTCTTGACGGTAAAATATTGTATATTTACTTTTTCTTATTAAAAAGTAGGCTAAATTTAGTTATTGAGTTTTGTTTTTTGCAGTCCTTTTTCTTCAAGTACATGCCAGGCATGTTTGAGCACATTGTACCCGAATGCACAGCCGGACCTACTTGCAAAAGAATTCCCCCTGGCCCAGTATTACAGCCACGTCATTGCCACTGCCAGCGGTTCTCCTACTTCTCAGATGGTCAGAACAACTTTTGAAGGAAAAGTAAGTAAATTGATTTATATTATTACCCTCTCGTCCCAATTTCAATGTCATTTTCTAAGAAATTTTGTCCCTAAATGAATGTCCTTGTTTTGGGGTAAAACATTGTCTCGAAATGATTTTTTACCACACTCCAACTTTCATTGGCAAAATTAAAACTTTAAAAGTGAATAACAAGAACATTCATGAATCTTTGCTGCTTAAATTGATCAAATGTGAACTTTTTCAGAATGTCTATTAGATGAAAAACTGACATTGAAATTTGGAAGTATGGTATGTGTTATTCGAATTTGATTTATTTTCGACACGTATGTTTGTAACTAATTAAATTTTCATTTTATTTTATATGTTATTCTGACTTTGATTTTTTTTTCTCTTCCTAGGTTAAACGCCAGCCATACGATGCTATTCACCAACATATCCCCCTCTATTTGAGGTCCCAGTTATGTGCATCCCTTTGTGCGAGCGTCCTTATTTGTTTCAACGAGAATTTTTCATACAATCCTCAGAAGGCCTGTAGTAAGCTGTATCTTAAACCCGAACACATGCATCAAGATATTCCTGAACTTCCCAAATTTGAGCCAACGATGAGGAATTCTCGGACAAAGGGTGATTGGGGTAATAAGTGCAAAGCAGAAGTGACCGCATGGAATGAGAAAGAGACTCGTCGTATTACAAAATAATGTCATGAGCATCAGAGCATGTGTGAATGTTATAGCAGAGTTAAAAAGAACCTTCACTCCAGCTTCATTGCAAACGTCACATGGAGGAACTTCGTTATTATGAAACCAACTTCGTAGATCCAGGAAGGATCTAACACCAAGTCCAATATTATCATCTGAGGTTAAACATAACCACTGATCCTGTACAAATTCTTCCACATATTTTTCCTTTTGAGCCAGTGAGAAATTCCTGAATGCTGGAGGGACAATGGATGGACCACCCTGTTATTGTGATACCATTCCAGAAAGAACCTGCATTTGACCAAAAGAATTACAAGCAAGAGATCAGATGTGAAACCTAATGGATAAGGGATGCACAAGATAGGGAGCGAGACAAACGAGAAAAGAAAACAGGGGAGGTTATTTCAACTAAAGAATGCCTTCGAATTGTGAGGCCAAATAATTGTTCTAAGCCTATAGTAAGATGCCAAGTCACCCTATAGTAAGATGCCTGTAGCAGACCAAAATTATGAGACTGATAAATTTACATAAATTAACTTCATGTTAGAACCATCATTACTGAAGACGAAAACAGAGAACATTAGGACTCCGCAATAGATTAATACCTAAAATGGAAAGAACAAACTCTCAACATCATATATAGAAGATTGAAGTTGGGGCATGCTGTATCGACATGCAAACGATTATCTAGGTTGGTTTATGTTTGAAAATAACAGAAAATATAGGATAACCAAAATACAGATAAGATAGAAGATAAAAACAGGCATTATGATACACAAAAAGATAAAATTGCTTGCAAGTGTAACAGGTTATAAATGGAAAATTGGCATGTGACGTTATTCAAATAAAGCTTAGTTTACAGGTAAAACAAGTGAAGACCTGGTTATCCAGCCGAATGTTGAGAGCATCGATGTTTGAAATGCTACTGTTTGCTGTGGCATCTTGGACTATGGCTTCTATCTGTTTTGATATCAATACAATATTAAACACAAGAAGAAGATGGTAATAATGCCATCTCAAAGTAATAAATAAGAGACTAACTTTCATACCAAATATTTATCTAGGAGCAAAGAGTCCCATAAAATCGATAGTACTAAAAACAACTTTTTTTCAACTAATTGATTTGAGAGAGAAGTGCACTTATGAGACTAGAACTTTTGTAAAGCTATGTTTTCGGATTGGGCATTCAGATAGTAACTATTTGCTGCTCCTTCAATTATATTACTTTAGTTTCTTAGATAACTGTTAGTTCTTCAAGTTACAACACATGTTCTTCCCCAAAGGTCCAAGGTGATACCACATCATGACAATTTACATGAACTTACTTTCTTCCTTGATTTTTATCTCTTAACCTAGATCAACTCTCACAGATAACATAAAACTGAGTCGGTTACGACTCAGGTGCACATGAACTTATCAGTGAGTTGAAACCAATTTTTTTAATGGGCGACAACTTACAATGCTCTTATAATACGCAATTTGAGGAACTGTATACTTTGTTCCAAGCTTTAACTGTTAATCCGCAACATTGTTGATTACCCCATAATAGACCTTTCCATCATATTGATTTCTACATGCCCGTAACTCAAACTGTACGATGATAATTCCATGTTTATCTTGCGAAGATACTCATTGAACAGCTGTTGATGAGCACCTGAAAAGAGCATATATGAGTTCCTTAAATATAGTGATTTAGTTCATAATCCTCACCAGACACAAAAGAATTTGTTCTGCGTGCCAAATGATATCCCTAAATATTTTGACCTTCAAAAAGTCTATATTCCCCTCTAGGAACTCCGTAAGAAAACAAATACTCTCTCCATCCAATAATAAAGGGCATAGGTTTCCTTTTTGGATGTCCCACTGATAAGTCTCATTATCCAAAAACATTTTATGATACATGTTTATTAAATGGGACCCAGTTGTCATACTCACAATAATTATTCCCTACCCACTTTCTCTCCCCTACCTCACTTTCATACTCAACACCTACTGTAGAGTTTCTTGTATGTCCCATTCCCATACTCAAAGAGCATTCCAAGAAGCGTGTCATGCCTCTTCAAAAGGTGACTAGAGTACGACGTAACCAAATCGTTGGAAGCAAGCCAAAAGAGAAAGCGTTAATTTGACATATTTAATTTCAAATAATGAATTACAAGCTAACAAAATATACAAATTATTTTGAAAATTAATTCCAATCCATGTCCCAAAAAAAAACTTAGTGTACCTCTAATCCACATCTTTTTTACCGCATCAAGACCGTTGAACAGCACATCTAACAGTACTCCCCCTCGATCTTTTGGACAAACCAAAAAAACTTAGTGTACTGATCCTTTTTTTGAACACCACATCTAACACTTATTTTCACTGAATGCGATATTCCTTACAAGATCAAGTTCCCAGGAGAGTCACTAGCGACTTCTTCTTCATGGTATAATCCTTCCCACGTGTCATACTTGAATGATCTATCAGATGCATAAGAGACCACTGTGTTAGTTCAGTAACTTCTCTCTCGTCTCGCCTGCAAATCATCAAAGAAACAACCATACCAATTGAAGCACAAGTTGCCGATAAATCAACTGATTTAGACAGCTGATCTTCAAACTCAAAAACCCCTCTCATGCAAACATACGCCCAATATCTTTTGCTAACAAGAAAAGAAACTGTCAAACAACCCATCCAACCAAAAGAGTATGACCAATTTGTTAGGATTTTGGTCCCAACCACAATTGCTAGATTGATAAAGATGCAAGCACAAAACAACAATAATAGCAAGAACAATAAAAATACGAAACAAAATTGAAAAACAATGAACACAAGAGATTTACGTGGTTCACCAACTTGGCTACGTCCACGGGCGACGGAGAATCAATCCACTATAATCAAGAAGAGTACAAGGAGAATCAAGGTGAAAACCTTTCACACAATCTCACAATCTCTCACAATACAATAGTGAATAACCTAGCTTGTTTCTCTCTCAATCTCACTCTCAAGGCTGCACACGGAACAATGACAAAAGGATCTATTTATATTACAAGGGAAAAGAAAAACCAACCTAAACCCTAGATCAAGCCCAGCCCGTCAACAAGACGACACGACGCCAAAGGCTCGGCCCAACCATCCCACACATGCAGTCAGCCACAAGGCCCGGCCCAGCCAACCCATGCGGTCGACCGCACCATGCGGCTGACCGCAAAACACAAGCCTCCCACCATGCGGTCGACCGCATCAGACCAAGAACAGCCATCCGCCATCCTCCCTTTTGTCAACGAATATTGAGAGTCACCCAACAATTCTCCACCTTGACGATCAATCCCGAAACAAACTATATCCAAGAGAACATCACTATCTCCGTCGCCACGCCCCGAAGGGCATCAATGACTAGTAACACCCACTAAGTCCAAGCACTTCTTGAACTTAGAAATCGAAACCTTCGAACCCGGCTTTGTCAACATGACCGCCTCCGTTATAGTCATAACATACCCAATGCAATCATCACTGTTCTTGCCATACACAATGCCCACACAAGCATTTGAATACGGAACCCGTGACACATCATCTTTAGACTTGGGACTATCTAAAGAACATAACCATTTCACCCGGTAGGCACCATTGATATCTATCGCAGCCACAAGAGTACCATCGACATGAACAAGATAAATCAATGTGCCAACACTACAACCCATCAAGTAACCACCAACATCCAATTTACTCCTAGCAAAACCAAGGGAAACAATAAAAGTGTCGAACCTTTTATACCACTGTCGAGTTGACTTCTCCAAATCAAACACGGACCTCTCTAACAGGCAAACATGATCCTTACCCTCGACAACAAACCCTTCAGGCCGGCGCATGTAGATCTCCACCTCAAGCAATAGATCTCGCATTGCCACAATGCTCAACAAGGCGTAAATACATGTGTGCATTACTACCGGTGAAATTACTCCATTGTAGTCTCCTTTGAATTTGTAGACCCACTTGCGGCTGACTAATCCCTTCTTTGGTGGAGGTCTATCAAATTCCCATGTCCGATCTTCCATAGTAACCAACAACCTTGCAGAAACAAAACACGACATAACTTCCTTGTAGAAAACAGCTTCTTGCACATAAACAGATTTCGCAGCGGACAAGACATAAGCAACCATCTTCTCAAAGTCATATCGAACAGAAGTACTATCATTCCTTCTTCCCCTACCAAGATCACCGGTAGTCTCCACCTGCTTGTTGGTCTCCTCCTTCTGAACTGGAGCATCAGTCGGAGTCACTATATCAGACAAATCAACAGCATCCAAGTCACGTTCCACCCCTTTTGAGTTATCTCCAACTAACTCCACCTGTTTGTATACCCGTTCTGCAGAACAATTCTCCTCATGGAGACGTAGAGCAACATCTCTACCAATCAGGAACTTAGATGCAATAGGATTCCATAACCGAAACCCACTCACTCCAGATAGTTCTGTCAATCCCTTCAAGCCAATGTGACCCAATGTCATGTCCCATGGTTGAGTAACCTCCGCCTCAATCGTTGACCCCGTTGCAACAGACACATCACCAACAACCGTAGACCCAAGAAGCTTATACAATGTCCCCACCTTCTTTCCCTTCAAGGCCATCAAGTCACCTTTAGTAGCCGATAATTCGCCATTCGCAATGGATAAACTATACCCAAGACTATCCAAGGTGCCTAGAGAAATCAGGCTCTTCTTCAGTTCAGGAACATATCTGACATTCTGCAATTTCCGCACCACTCCATCAAACATCTTAACCTTAATAGCCCCAATACCAACAACCTTGCATGCAGTATTATTCCCCAACAAAACTACTCCACCAGTAGCCTTATAAGAACAAAACCATGCCCGATTGGGACTAATATGATAAGAACAACCCGAATCCAAAATCCAACTATCACGAACTTCGGTACCCGGATCACAAGCAGTAAGTGCATCACAGTCACTGTCATCACTGGTGTTTTCAAGCACCACCCCAGCTTCACCCTTGGCCTTCGCGGTTGTACCCCGTCGGTTTGGACAAAACCTTCTAATGTGTCCCTTCTCCTTGCAGCTATGACATATCACATTCTTTTGCCATTCACTTGAATTTGATTGACCACCCGAATTTGTTGGGTGACTCTCAATATTCGTTGACAAAAGGGAGGATGGCGGATGGCTGTTCTTGGTCTGATGCGGTCGACCGCATGGTGGGAGGCTTGTGTTTTGCGGTCAGCCGCATGGTGCGGTCGACCGCATGGGCCGGGCTGGGCCGGGCCTTGTGGCTGACTGCATGTGTGGGATGGTTGGGCCGAGCCTTTGGCGTCGTGTCGTCTTGTTGACGGGCTGGGCTTGATCTAGGGTTTAGGTTGGTTTTTCTTTTCCCTTGTAATAAAAATAGATCCTTTTGTCATTGTTCCGTGTGCAGCCTTGAGAGTGAGATTGAGAGAGAAACAAGCTAGGTTATTCACTATTGTATTGTGAGAGATTGTGAGATTGTGTGAAAGGTTTTCACCTTGATTCTCCTTGTACTCTTCTTGATTATAGTGGATTGATTCTCCGTCGCCCGTGGACGTAGCCAAGTTGGTGAACCACGTAAATCTCTTGTGTTCATTGTTTTTCAATTTTGTTTCGTATTTTTATTGTTCTTGCTATTATTGTTGTTTTGTGCTTGCATCTTTATCAATCTAGCAATTGTGGTTGGGACCAAAATCCTAACAATTGGTATCAGAGCTCCGGTTTGTGGATCTTGTATTGCTTATTGGTAACGATGTCTGGGAAGTACGAAATTGAGAAGTTTAATCGCAAGATTAACTTTGGGCTATGGCAAGTAAAGATGCGAGCAATCTTGGTGGGTAAAAATTGCGTCAAGGCGTTGCTTGGGAAAGCGAAGAAACCGGCAAACTTGACGGATGCACAGTTTGACGACATGGACGAGAAGGCTTTATCTCTCTTACAATTGAGCCTCAAAGATGAGGTATTGAGAGAGGTTGTGGAAGAGAAGACTGCGGCAGGGCTTTGGCTTAGGCTTGAGCAATTGTACATGACTAAGAGTGTTAGTAATGTGTTGCTTCTATTGAAGAAACTCGAGGAGTGCAAACTCAAATCGGGCGAGTCCTTGGAGAAACACCTTGATGAGTTTGATGGCTTGGTCATGGACTTGAAGAATGTCGATGTCGAGATTGATGATGAGCAATTGGCGGTAAAATTGCTTTGTTCTCTACCTTCGGAATACATGCACTTTCGCGAGACAAGCTTTTGTATGGCAAGGAAGAGATTGCTTTAGAAGAGATCAAGACTGCTTTATTAAGTCGTGAGGTTATTGAGACGCACTTGACTTCCCCAAGTGCTGAATCTCAAGGTGAGGGCTTAATTGCTAAAAGCAGTAAGAAGACAGGGAAGGGATCGAATTCAAAGAATTCGGGTGGTCAATCAAATTCAAGTGAATGGCAAAAGAATGTGATATGTCATAGCTGCAAGGAGAAGGGACACATTAGAAGGTTTTGTCCAAACCGACGGGGTACAACCGCGAAGGCCAAGGGTGAAGCTGGGGTGGTGCTTGAAAACACCAGTGATGACAGTGACTGTGATGCACTTACTGCTTGTGATCCGGGTACCGAAGTTCGTGATAGTTGGATTTTGGATTCGGGTTGTTCTTATCATATTAGTCCCAATCGGGCATGGTTTTGTTCTTATAAGGCTACTGGTGGAGTAGTTTTGTTGGGGAATAATACTGCATGCAAGGTTGTTGGTATTGGGGCTATTAAGGTTAAGATGTTTGATGGAGTGGTGCGAAAATTGCAGAATGTCAGATATGTTCCTGAACTGAAGAAGAGCCTGATTTCTCTAGGCACCTTGGATAGTCTTGGGTATAGTTTATCCATTGCTAATGGCGAATTATCGGCTACTAAAGGTGACTTGATGGCCTTGAAGGGAAAGAAGGTGGGGACATTGTATAAGCTTCTTGGGTCTACGGTTGTTGGTGATGTGTCTGTTGCAACGGGGTCAACGATTGAGGCGGAGGTTACTCAACCATGGGACATGACATTGGGTCACATTGGCTTGAAGGGATTGACAGAACTATCTGGAGTGAGTGGGTTTCGGTTATGGAATCCTATTGCATCTAAGTTCCTGATTGGTAGAGATGTTGCTCTACGTCTCCATGAGAAGAATTGTTCTGCAGAACGGGTATACAAACAGGTGGAGTTAGTTGGAGATAACTCAAAAGGGGTGGAACGTGACTTGGATGCTGTTGATTTGTCTGATATAGTGACTCCGACTGATGCTCCAGTTCAGAAGGAGGAGACCAACAAGCAGGTGGAGACTACCAGTGATTTTGGTAGGGGAAGAAGGAATGATAGTACTTCTGTTCGATATGACTTTGAGAAGATGGTTGCTTATGTCTTGTCCGCTGCGAAATCTGTTTATGTGCATGAAGCTGTTTTCTACAAGGAAGTTATGTCGTGTTTTGTTTCTGCAAGGTTGTTGGTTACTATGGAAGATCGGACATGGGAATTTGATAGACCTCCACCAAAGAAGGGATTAGTCAGCCGCAAGTGGGTCTACAAATTCAAAGGAGACTACAATGGAGTAATTTCACCGGTAGTAATGCACACATGTATTTACGCCTTGTTGAGCATTGTGGCAATGCGAGATCTATTGCTTGAGGTGGAGATCTACATGCGCCGGCCTGAAGGGTTTGTTGTCGAGGGTAAGGATCATGTTTGCCTGTTAGAGAGGTCCGTGTTTGATTTGGAGAAGTCAACTCGACAGTGGTATAAAAGGTTCGACACTTTTATTGTTTCCCTTGGTTTTGCTAGGAGTAAATTGGATGTTGGTGGTTACTTGATGGGTTGTAGTGTTGGCACATTGATTTATCTTGTTCATGTCGATGGTATTCTTGTGGCTGCGATAGATATCAATGGTGCCTACCGGGTGAAATGGTTATGTTCTTTAGATAGTCCCAAGTCTAAAGATGATGTGTCACGGGTTCCGTATTCAAATGCTTGTGTGGGCATTGTGTATGGCAAGAACGGGATGATTGCATTGGGTATGGTATGACTATAACGGAGGCGGTCATGTTGACAAAGCCGGGTTCGAAGGTTTCGATTTCTAAGTTCAAGAAGTGCTTGGACTTAGTGGGTGTTACTAGTCATTGATGCCCTTCGGGGCGTGGCGACGGAGATAGTGATGTTCTCTTGGATATAGTTTGTTTCGGGATTGATCGTCAAGGTGGAGAATTGTTGGGTGACTCTCAATATTCGTTGACAAAAGGGAGGATGGCGGATGGCTGTTCTTGGTCTGATGCGGTCGACCGCATGGTGGGAGGCTTGTGTTTTGCGGTCAGCCGCATGGTGCGGTCGACCGCGGGGGGTGGCCGGGCGGGCCTTGTGGCTGACTGCATGTGTGGGATGGGTGGGCCGAGCCTTTGGCGTCGTGTCGTCTTGTTGACGGGCTGGGCTTGATCTAGGGTTTAGGTTGGTTTTTCTTTTCCCTTGTAATAAAAATAGATCCTTTTGTCATTGTTCCGTGTGCAGCCTTGAGAGTGAGATTGAGAGAGAAACAAGCTAGGTTATTCACTATTGTATTGTGAGAGATTGTGAGATTGTGTGAAAGGTTTTCACCTTGATTCTCCTTGTACTCTTCTTGATTATAGTGGATTGATTCTCCGTCGCCCGTGGACGTAGCCAAGTTGGTGAACCACGTAAATCTCTTGTGTTCATTGTTTTTCAATTTTGTTTCGTATTTTTATTGTTCTTGCTATTATTGTTGTTTTGTGCTTGCATCTTTATCAATCTAGCAATTGTGGTTGGGACCAAAATCCTAACAGAATTCTTTGAATTCGATCCCTTCCCTGTCTTCTTACTGCTTTTAGCAATTAAGCCCTCACCTTGAGATTCAGCACTTGGGGAAGTCAAGTGCGTCTCAATAACCTCACGACTTAATAAAGCAGTCTTGATCTCTTCTAAAGCAATCTCTTCCTTGCCATACAAAACTGTCTCGCGAAAGTGCATGTATTCCGAAGGTAGAGAACAAAGCAATTTTACCGCCAATTGCTCATCATCAATCTCGACATCGACATTCTTCAAGTCCATGACCAAGCCATCAAACTCATCAAGGTGTTTCTCCAAGGACTCGCCCGATTTGAGTTTGCACTCCTCGAGTTTCTTCAATAGAAGCAACCTGTTACTAACACTCTTAGTCATGTACAATTGCTCAAGCCTAAGCCAAAGCCCTGCCGCAGTCTTCTCTTCCACAACCTCTCTCAATACCTCATCTTTGAGGCTCAATTGTAAGAGAGATAAAGCCTTCTCGTCCATGTCGTCAAACTGTGCATCCGTCAAGTTTGCCGGTTTCTTCGCCTTCCCAAGCAACGCCTTGACGCAATTTTTACCCACCAAGATTGCTCGCATCTTTACTTGCCATAGCCCAAAGTTAATCTTGCGATTAAACTTCTCAATTTCGTACTTCCCAGACATCGTTACCAATAAGCAATACAAGATCCACAAACCGGAGCTCTGATACCAATTGTTAGGATTTTGGTCCCAACCACAATTGCTAGATTGATAAAGATGCAAGCACAAAACAACAATAATAGCAAGAACAATAAAAATACGAAACAAAATTGAAAAACAATGAACACAAGAGATTTACGTGGTTCACCAACTTGGCTACGTCCACGGGCGACGGAGAATCAATCCACTATAATCAAGAAGAGTACAAGGAGAATCAAGGTGAAAACCTTTCACACAATCTCACAATCTCTCACAATACAATAGTGAATAACCTAGCTTGTTTCTCTCTCAATCTCACTCTCAAGGCTGCACACGGAACAATGACAAAAGGATCTATTTATATTACAAGGGAAAAGAAAAACCAACCTAAACCCTAGATCAAGCCCAGCCCGTCAACAAGACGACACGACGCCAAAGGCTCGGCCCAACCATCCCACACATGCAGTCAGCCACAAGGCCCGGCCCAGCCAACCCATGCGGTCGACCGCACCATGCGGCTGACCGCAAAACACAAGCCTCCCACCATGCGGTCGACCGCATCAGACCAAGAACAGCCATCCGCCATCCTCCCTTTTGTCAACGAATATTGAGAGTCACCCAACACAATTTATTACAAACACATAACAAAAGACACAAGGAAGTGAACATCAGTTTAAATAACAACCAACAATCTCACTCTCACACAAATATATAATCTCGAATAAAAGAGGTACAAACATAAACAATACAACGCAAGTAAAAACATTATTTTCAAATTAAAAGCACAAAATAATAAAACACCAGAAGATATTTCAAAAGCACAAGTCCATAGCATAAGTCTGCAAGATACAAATATTCGTCTCTGGAAAGTAAGGATGCAACCAGACATCATATACACCTAAGACTAATATAAGAAACATAAGTTCTTATAGTAGAAGCAGCCTGACACCAAAAGAACATGTAAGGGATAATACTGGTCCATGAAGAAGAAACCCGTTAATCTCTCTCTTTCCATCCGATAAACCAAGGGATTAGAACATCTTACAAAGAAGGAATCGGGAGGGAAGACAAGCATATAGAAGAAACTCACATTAACACGTGACAAGAATTTTGTCATCGCAGTCAATGATCTTCCTCAGCACTCTTTTCCTACCCCTTCATCACTAAACTGGTTCTCTACAACTACTGCATCATGCACATGCCCCGGTTCGTCCATACAAACATCTCTACATTCTACATTCGACCTCCCCTCAGCAATAATCTCTTTTTTGTCTTCCACAACTGCATTACTACTCCCTTGCTTAGCTTCACAGTGAACATTTACTTCGTTTTCTCTCTCTTCAACGGTCTCATCATTCTTCACTTTCTCCACTCGCATGTTCTTTTCCGTATTAACATCTTCCAAGCCTACATTATTTGGCATAACAACATTGTTCTCGACATCATTAGCTTCTTTGGGTTCCACATCGTGAGCATCCTTTGCCTCCACGAGAGTGCTTTCATCATTATTCTCTTCCACCACCTCTTCGTTTTCATCCATGAACCGACCATAGTCCCTGCTCTCACTGTCATTTTCAGAGTCATTCTCCACCACCTCTTCATTAACTTCCTCCACAGTTGGATTCTGCCTCTCGAGGCACATCAACCTCCTCCTCAAGTCATCAAACTCTCTCTCCATCAGGAACAACCTCTCTTTTAAAATCAAATTCTCTTCTTCCAGTTGAGCTATATGGGTGTTCTGATCATCAACTCTACTCTCCAAAAGATAATGAGTACTATGCTCAGCACCTCCCGAATTCGGATAAATCATCTCAATCCGGCTCAAATCATGATCCAATCTCCTCTCGACCTCCACATGCTCCTCCACATCACTGTCACTCGATCCTCCCTCTTCATCCTCCTCGTCCTCCGCCTCATTTCCAGGCGACCTAAGCCTAATCAACCCTTTCATGGAACCATAACCATCAACCCCCCCCCATTCTTCCTTTGCCATATCAACTAAAACCTCCCTAGAAGGCGAAAATTTTGGGGTAGGCAGCACAGCTACAAGAGATGTAATTCCACCAGATTTCTTTGCACGTATGATAAACGAAGTTGTATTGCGAGGAGCATGAGCATAAGGAGCAAACCTATTATAGTTATTGTTATTATTATTAAATTTCTTCTTAGGGAAATGTCTCCTAGCCTTCAATCGATTCTGATGTTGCAATTCTTGAAGCGTTGGTGGCTTATAACCTCCAACTCCACCTCCACCTCCAACTCCAACTCCACCAACACCACTACTGCCAATCACAGGATTATCCTTCCTAATTCTTTTGTCATTCCCCTTTTTTCCCTTCCAATTTTTATTGTTGTTATGTCCCGTAGTTTTGACAAAGAATTAGAAATAAATCCAGGAGGCGGCAACATAGGGTTCTGAAACTTCAACTGATCGACGGGCAGTCCAGGTGGTGGCCACATCCCATAACCACCACCACCACCACCACAATTCATCATCTGTGACTGGCCGATTCCCTGCAACTGAGAAACAGACACATTCATCAACAAACGAGAACGATTACGATTACAATTACGACTTTGATTCAACAAAATTTGCTTGTTTTGGCCTATTACAATTACGAGACAATTACGAATAATGTTTTGATCAGAACGATGATTCAACAAAATTTGTTGATTTGATTTGAATTCAGATTTGAAAATTTTCAATTTGCTTGTTTTGGAGTATTTCGTCTTTGTTCGTATTTCTGGAATGATGCGTTTGTGTGGAGACGAGCGAAGGACGAGGTGGAACAAAATATTCTTTAAGGGAAAGGGAGGGGTTTGTTTTAATTTTTGGGGGGTGGTTTTAATGTTACGGGTTTACTCAACAATTTTACGGGTTTATATAACAATTCTCAGCTCTCAAATTTTGACTTAATTCATGAAATAATCTCTACAAACCCTTGCAATCACACCCGATTTCAGCGTCGATTCATTTCTCGATTTCTTAGGGTTTTAAAATTTCTGTTCTTGATTTGACCGATTTCAGTAATGATTAGATAATGGTAGATTCTGTAAGGTTTGTATTGATGTTAGGTGTGAATTGTATGGGTAAAGAATGCCGGAGCTGCGTAGTGGAGTACGACGTGGCCGTGCTCCGCTAAATACGAAGGAGAGTCCTCTTCCGGCTTCTGCTGCTACGGAGAAGAGATCGGAGCATTTGGCCGGTAGCTATATCAAGACTAGGGCGGCTGCAGCCAAGGAGGTGGAGGTGGTGGCGGTCGTGAAAGTTGTGAAGCCGCAGACGCGTAGGAGGAAAAAACACAAGGAGGTGGTTCACGAAGAGGCAGCGGCAGCAGCGCCGGCGCCGGTGATTGTCATATCTGAGGGTGAAGAGGAGAGAGAGAAAGAAGAGATTTTTGCTGCTGCGGGGAAGAGAGAAGAACATGTGGTTGTGAAGAAGGGAGATCTTTTAATGGCCGATGCTTACTGCGCCTTTCCCTGAAAGGGTATACTCCTCTCACTCACTCTACATATATATTATCTTATTTTTTGGCCTGAGATTATTGTGTGTGATTTTGTAGAAATTGGTCTCTTGCACACGTTTTTTTGATATATTGGGGTTTAATTTGATTCAAAATTTGGTTATAGCTAAAAATATGTTGAGAATTGGAAGCTGAAATTAACTACTTGTATCGTGGGGAAATTTATTATTTTCAGTGTTATATGTTGAGAATGAAAACATATCCATTTTACATGTAATTGCAAGTTTTAGTATGCTAAATGGAATGCTAGACAAATTAGTCACTAGATTTTGTTGTTAGGAGAAGCTCATTAGTGTTTGGCATACATGTCGCACCTTACATTGGTTATCATAATTTACACTCTGTCACAAAAAGGAAGAGCAAGTTAGTTCTAGTTGTATTTGACTTAAAGTTTTCATTGTGGTTCTGTCTGTTTCCTAAGTTTTACTTGTATGAGGACCTAAAATGCTTCCGTAGCTGTTATCCCCTATCTTGTGCATCGCGGTAAGTTCTAATCTTAACATTTAACTAAGTCTTTGTTTTTCTCACCTAATGCCTTACCTCGGTGTACATTTGATTCAAGAATATAATCTGTAGCTTGTTCGGTACTTCTAAGTGTCTCACAATGCACTTGAAGGCGTAGTGTACGCTATGTAGGCTCCTATATGCCATGTGCAGATGAGGCTCCTATAGGATGTTTGGTTCGTCATCCAACACCATGTAGTTGTGGTGCATGATCTTAGAACTTCTTGGTACAAAATTTATAATGCAAAATGTGGGGCTCATTGGCTTCTATTATCTTGATGTGGCTGGTTATCAGGTACAAGTAGGAGGGTCGCCACAATATAAGGTTGAGAGAAAGTTGGGCAAAGGTGGGTTTGGTCAGGTATTTGTTGGTCGACGAGTTACTGGTGGAAATGAACGGGCAACCGGTTCTGCAGCCCTGGAGAGGTGAGGGCCTTTTAAGAGGAATTTACAATTTTTACGCCACTTTTTTTTTCTGACTAAATATTTTACATGGTTTCTCTGGTTTGTCTTTTACATTACAGGTTGCTTTAAAATTTGAGCACAAAAACAGTAAAGGCTGCAACTATGGTCCTCCATATGAGTGGCAGGTTTACAAGTATGTGTGCTAGTTATTCTGGGATTACTTTAGGTGGTAGTCATGGGGTACCTAAAGTACATTACAAGGGAAAGCAACCTTTCATGATTTGATAGGCTAAAGTCGCACGCCTACAAATTAAATACCAAGACAAGACTCGGCTACAAAACTGCAGCTAGGACAAGTCCAGGGTCGATCCACTGAAGAACGGTTATTTATTTGCACAATTGTCACTTGACAAGATTGGGGGTCTAAGATTGATTTTATTAAATTCCTAAGACGGGAATAAAAAAACTAAGTTTTAAACAATTAAAGGGAAGCACTTCGGATAAATTATTTTCCCCGTCTATCATTCAAATATCATTGGCCAACTCTTTTCACTTTTACCCTATTCACTCGATCACGAGATTTATTTCAATCTCTATCTCTTCCTTTGATAATAGTTAATAGCAATGACACATTCACTAATAACCCTAATCAATACCTAAACCTAACTGACACAGTCTAGATTCACAATATCGATTGATTTCGATTTAAGAGATTAAGATCGAGAACACGTTCTAATATTATTTCAATTAGATACTTGTCTATTTTCTTCCTATTCACAATTTACCATGACACATGCATAAATCATAAATTTGCTACTTATGAAATCCTAAATTGACACAATCTTAGGGGATTCTAGCAATGAATTAAAATCCAAGATTAAACAATTGGCCAAATTGAAAAACCCTAGAAATCAAATCAATCAATTAAAATAGAAGAAAATATGAATAGGATAAAATAGATGAAAAGAAATTAACCTCAATTGAATTCAAGACGGTTCCAACAATTGAATCCAAAGCAAGAAATTTAGTTCTCCATAAAAAGTTGTCAACTCTCTAGGAAAAATAATAACCAAAAAGTAGAACCCTAAAACAGAAGTCAAAAGAAGTATATATACTTCTCCCAACCAATAAAACTAAACCTAAAATAAAAAGGAAAAAGGAAAAGAAATTGAAAATCATTAAACTCCTTTCCACAATCCACGCCTCGGTCAAACCGCTTGGTCAACTCCCAAACTTGGTCTTCAACACCCACGTGCACGCGTCCTACCAAGATTCCAAAACTCTTTCTTCCACTTTGGTCCTTTTGCTTTCTATAATTCCATTATGGTCACTACACTCTCTTGCTTTGTAGTTTGGCCTGGCTTTGACTGAATGTTAACTTTCCAATTAGCCTCTTCAAAATAACATTGCTCCAGCAATACCATTGTCTCATATTACATAAAAAATACTAAACATAATCTTTCCTATTACATTGTTTCCTCACTAATACAAAATATAGCAATTTAACTAAAATAAACACAAAATATAACCAAATTGCTATAAAATGTCCGGAAAAATCGAGGAATTACCAAGGCTAAAACCAACCTATCAAATTTCCCCACGCTTAGACCTTTTACTCGTCCCTGAGTAAATTTTTAATTCCTCGCTAACTCCAGGTCTAAAATAGATGCGCGAGGGGAAAGTGATTTCCCTAACTCCTCTAAACCATCCAAATCAATGATATCAACATAAACATTCGGAGAATGAACTCCGCTCCTTATCACTCCAACAAAAAGGTAATAATGGTACCAATGGCCTTAGCTTGATCCCAACTCCAAGTATGCAAAAACGGGACATCCAAACTAAGGCCCACACATCAAAAAGCTAGGGGGAACTACAATGTCCTAAGCTTCTCCCACACTATCCTCACACTACTACTCCTTCAAAATAAAGTCAATGCCCAAGCAAAGACTTACCTCGTGAAATACACCGACCCCCCTTATATCACCAAAAGGAAAAACGAGGATTTTTCTAGCCCAACGCCTCTAGTCGAACCTCCTACTCCAATAATAATCAATCATACCCGACGCTCCAATCCTCCCTTATGTCTCCAAGTTCGGTGATATATAAAACATAGACAATGTTTCAATTTCTCACCTTTTGCCTAGGTGCCGTTTCCGGCTTTCACCTAGCCTCTCAGTTTTTTATCATTTTTTTTATTTATTATTTTATTATTATTATTATTATTTTTTATTTTATTATTATTTTTTTTTTACACAACACACCCTCTCCTTTTGCCTAAGTGCCCTCTCAGATTTTCACTTAGCCTCTGTTTTCATCATTTTTTTTTTATATATAAAGAAGAAAACGACTATATACAAACAATAAGCAGGTACCCCACCCCCTCACTAAACCATGCATAGTCCCATATGCATTATTACAAAACAACTAAGATAAGAAAGGGGTAGGGAATACCTCAACCAACTCACTGATGGGGCAGCCCAAAATGATGGTCCCATGGACCTGGCTCTCTCTCCACAAGTGTTTAGTCTCAAACTCCGATTCGACTCTGGTCTGAAGCTGCCCAAACTCCGGTGTCTTTGCCACTAGTAATCCGAATAACATCCGCTTCGGCATTTTTCACATCATCTGACGTCTTTGAAATATATGACTGAACAAAAAAACAGCATCTGCAATTTCTTCCCCTGCAGACATTTTTATCTCCTCTAGCTAAAATCTTATCTTGAACCTTTTCCAAATAACTATCGACAGAATCATCATCAATAGTTGGATCAACTATGAAATCAACTAATTCACGAATTGTCATGACAGCTACACCATGTTTCTTGAAGAAATCAGACACATAGACACAATCTTCTCGGAGAAAATCAAGGGCATGAGGGTGATCAAGATCAACTGATTGGGAAACGTCAATTATGTACAAGTGACCTCATAGTAAAGTATGTTATATTCACTAATGTCCCCGTGCACCAGCTTGCAGCCTTGCACCTCTGATATAATGTTCGCATCATTGTTTATCTCAACATAACTTTCCCGCAACTTATCGGAGAGAGTGCAGCATCCTTGAGTCGAGGCGCAGCCCAACCCGCCTTGCCTACGAACTCCATTACCAAAACATGAAGAATAGGAGTTGGGCACCGAATCCCTGCTGCCTTTAGCCTCATAAGATTCTTCATCTCTTTTTTAGCCCATGTCTTGACCATTTTCCTGGGATTATGCTTGCAGTACCCATGTCTGAAGCGGTAATCACCTTGTACATATCGTTCTCTATCCTTGAAGACAAGAATAGAGGTTTTGTATATTTTAATCGCCAGTTCTGAGCCATCAGTTTTGGTAGCATGATACACATTTGCTTCCTTCCCAGTTGAAATACAGCCATTAATAGCAATAAAGATGCCCCCGTTAAGCATTTTGAATAGAACCATACGTGTTCTAGGGCCAATTGCCAGAACAGTGTCGCCGGAATTAATGGAAGATGGGGCTGAGAAGCACCACCCTTTGTCCTCACCATTTTTTTTTCAACAATCTCAGACTCAAATGCAGTCACAGCAATCTAACAACAACGCAAACACGAGCAATAATCTCCGTTCAAACCCAACCGAACCTCCACAGCTCCCAAGAAATTTAATGCTCACAAAGAAGTAATGTCGAGAATTACCTTACAACGCTTTCCACAAGTCCCTTAGCTCCACCTTGTTGCTCCAAACCAAGTTCCAACAGATTTTTGCCAAAAGCCCCAAAATTGATTTTCTAGGGTTTCTGAAAGAAATGGAGCGGCTAGGAAGTGCACAGAGAACTGATGTGAGTTCTGATGCTATCGCACCAGCACTAGCACAACAGTGAAATGCAGCGGAATATTAAAACAGAAAAGAAATGGACAACGAATTAACACTTATCTACAGCAATATGCTGTAGACAATAAACTTCTCTTATTAAAAACAATGTTGAAAACGATTACAATAAGAGAATAACAAAATAATCAAAGAGAACTCTCTCACAAAAACACTCCTCTCAAGTCTATATTTCTTCAGCCTTTCAGAGTGTATATTTCCGTGTGTATGAACTGACTTTGGGTCTTGTATTTATAGCCAAGTATAACACGGTTAAAGGGTAAGGATAATCATTGAAGAAGAGCTTGATCCTCAATCTCCTCTATCTCTAATCCTTATCCTTGAGAGTCCTATAAAACAACCAAACAATACTAAAACACAAGTAGATTTTCGGTTAATAGGTTAGTAAACATAAATAAAAATATTTACATAATTAAAATATAAAAGAAAGTAACAAAACATAATTAAGTCAACCTTTTGACTTGGCTAAGTGTGATGCTACCACACTTTCAATCTCCCCCTGTTTTGTTGCTTTCTGTTCAAAAATAAATCTCAAGCACAATATATATAAACCATAATTAAATTCGTAAACCCAAGATACGAAATGGAGAGCTCGAATGCTCCCCCTAAATACTAGCAAAAAAACATAAAGCACCATGTCCAAAGTGTGTCCAAAACAAACTAAACCAAGCAAAGCAAAATACCATTGTTCCTAAGAAGCAAGAAATTAAAAACTGTTTTTAAAACATAACCATACGATAAAAGTAAAAAGCTTCAATCATCATTGACGCCACGATCCCAGCCTTGCCCTTGCCTTCCTTCTACTTCTGCTTGTGTTTTTGCTAGAAGTTCCCACCTGAAATCAGAACTTATATCTCTGTAAATATTGCTTGAGCTTGCTCCCCCTTTTTGACCAGAAAGACGTTCACGATAAGCTAGCATCTTGTTCCTTCTCGTGGCCATTTCCTTGAATTGCACCCTATAGAGAAGCATTGTTTTCTCCAAAAACTTAATTTCATCAGTCACCATTTGAACTTGATCATCTTGTGAGAGTGGAGATGTAGGCTCATCTTCACTAGCATCAGCGTGCTCATCTTCATCACCATCTTGTGCATCGATAACTGGGTCATCAGGAAAAGCTACAGGCAAGTCGACAGTGCGTCTAGTGCACTCTAACACAGGTTGAATGCCAAATGGTTCAATCTTTTCACAAATACGATCAGAACGTAAAATTTCAACCCCTTGCCTCACACACAGACCAGTTATTAAACAAGGAAAAGGAAGATCAGATGGCAACTCCTTCTCTGCGAACTGTACTATACTCCCAAATATCACTTCACCAAGATTAAAAACTTGACCAGTGAATATCCTATGAATCAAATCAGCATGTGGCACAGTGACAATGTTTTTATTTGAGGAGGGCTTCCAATTAAAAGTAGAAATTTTAAACAAAAAGCTACACAATGAAGTAAGCATTGTGCACTTGAACTGAGAGTGCCACGAAGGATCAAGGCCATTTGTTATGGTATTGGCAATTTCATCCTTATGAGCCATAGGAGGAAGGATGTGAGGACTGGGAGCATGAAGAAATATGTTAATCAAGGCAGGAGAAAAATTAATGAGAGTGCCACGAACTTTGACCTTTTCAAACCCAACATCTCTAGGGTCTTGAATAGCCTGAACTAAACCCGCATAAAACTCACTTACAAGAGAAGGATAATAGTTGTTTGGGTAAGACACAGAGAAGAGCAGGCCTTTTTCCTCTAAATATCGTTTCATACCAACATCCTCAAAGGTATGGTCAATAACCCTTTCCACCAAGAAACCCTTTTTCCTAAAGAACTCAAACCTCTCTTTCACAGACTTAGACATAAAGTTTTCAGGTGAGAGGGAGCTTACCTTCCTTGGAGTGGACTTAGGACTTGGGGTATGCCTTGGCTTAGGCATATCAGCTTTGGAGGGACCAGAAAGTCTCAAGCTCCTTCTAGGTGAGGGTCTAGATGTGATTACATCAGCAGCAGCATCCCTTTTCTCTGTTTCTAGCTCATCTCTCCCAAGCTTAAAGGTATCATCCTCGGCTTCATCATCATCTGAACCAATGTCAGACGCTTGTGCAGATATAGAACTAGCAGCCTTGACCTTTGCTTGCCTCATTTTGCCCTTCCCTTTCTGCAAATCCAAAAGAGCTTGCAAGGGAATATGTTCATCCTCAGTACCTTCTTCAATTTCATCTGTTCCAGAATGAACTCCCGAGTACCAATTTCCTGGAGAAGATCTAGCTTGAGGGGAGTTAGCATGAGGAGATGGGATTTGAGATGCAGTAACATCTGGGGCATCACGATCAGGGGACAATTGAGAAAAAGCCATCCTTCTAGCTTGAAGATCCTCAGGCGTCACAATTGGGAAGGCATCTCCCAAATCCTGATTAACAGACTCAATAATATCCTCAGCTTCTTTCAACTCCTCAACCTCTACAGATTGAGACCTTCTTGACACCACTTGGTATGCTTCCACATCTTCTTCATCAGAGTCCTCTTCAGCAGACTCACTTGAATAAACAGTTAATCCACACTCATACTTTCTCTTCTGAGACATAGGCTTACCCGACGAGCTTCCAGACCCACTAGATTTTGCTTTTCCTCTCTTTCTTTTGAGATCAGCAGAAGGATCAAAATCCTCATCATCATCTTCAATAAAATCAGGTTCAGCCATGTTAGGGCGTACCTTAGGAGTGTATTCCCCCATGTTGGGAGAAAAGCCTTTCTGTCGCAAGGACCAGTTAGGGCCACGAGCTAGCCCAACCATTGCACCTACAGACTTCAAATCTCCTGGATTGTCGGCATCTATGGCATTGTCTTGAGCACCGGGAAGCGACATTGACACAGGTGAAGCTTCGGTGTCGACGAACAGTTCTACCGAGGTATCGGTTGGAGCCACCGGAGATGGAGGCGGCGAGCGGTCGGTAGTAGGAGAAGGGGGGTTCGACGGGGATGCCATGATCAGAGAGACAAACAGGGCGAATGGAAAGGAATTTCTAAGGGTTTTGTTTGCTTAATGCCGGTGAGGGTTTATTAAGAAGGGAGAGAGGGTATTTATTTGATGTGATAGCACATCATTAATTCCTAGTAGACTTGGGGTACTTAATTGAGTATTAGTTGCAATTGAACTGAACTACCCTAATTCCCTTTTGGCCGGTTAGAACACATGGCATTATTTGAGACTTCTTCACTACTTTGGAGATTAAGATGATAAAGATAGAAGATAAGGACAAAAATCAAAGATTTAGATAGGGTAAATACCATAGATTAAAAAAAATCACAGACTTATACTCCCCCTAAATATGTGGACATTAAAAAATTTTAGGTAATTTCGTTGAGCATAAAATTAATTTAACACAAATTAATTTGAGATAGAAAAGCATTTGATTGAGATTTTCACCAAGGGCCAGGAAGACGAAAAGAAAAAAATATCTACAAACTAATTATGCATACTTTGCACAAATGTGAAGGATAAATCTCAGTATGTGTGTGGCATAGTATGTGATTACATCAAGGTACGCATTTCCTCTAAGAAAGTCAATGAATCAGAATCTTGTCTTGCTTGGCCTCTAGAATGCTTCCACATACAATTTTTTCGTGGAAAAATATTTTTATGGGTAGCTTTCACTCTTCTTAGTCACATGGATAGCCCTCTTTCGAATGATCTTATCAATTTGATTCAAACTTTCTCTTGAAGTCATTTTGATCACATTGAAATGACTTCATACCATGAGTGGAGTAGCTGTTTCCCAAACATTTTTTTTTATTTTTGCACCCACCAAGAGACATCTAGTAAGATAATGTTAGAGTCAACAGTTGTTGACTACTATATAAGAAGGATTCACAATTCAGAGAGGAAACACAACAAGGAAGTAATACAAGTGACCACACTGAGATAAATCATGCAAAAAATTTTTTTTTTTTTTTTATTATTATTTTTTTGTTAGAATTGTAAAGTACAGGTGTTAGTTATGATGTGATCACACGGGGGATCACATCATTATATTGCACATAAACTCAGAGATTTCCTTAGAGTAGAAAATCTCTGAAAATCAAGGGCTTTGGTGAAAATGTCAGCCAACTGTTTTTCAGTGCTAATTGATTCCATGCTAATAATTTTTTGCTCAACAAGATCACGAATAAAATGATGTCTAATGTCAATATGTTTAGTTCGAGAGTGTTGAACAGGATTTTTTGATATTTCTATGGCACTTAGATTATCACAAAAAACAGTTAGGATTTTACTTGTAAGACCATAATCTTTAATCATCTGATTCATCCAAAGAAGTTGAGAACAACAACTCCCTACAGCCACATATTCTGACTCGGCAGTAGAAAGGGATACACAGTTTTGTTTTCTACTATACCAAGATACTAAGTTATTTCCAAGATAAAAGCAACCTCCAGTAGTGCTTTTTCTATCATCAGTGTTGCCCGCCCAATCAGAATCACTGAATCCTACCAGATTTGTGTTGGTTTCTCGAGTATAGCTTAGCCCTAAATTGATAGTTCCACCTACATATCTAATGATTCTTTTTACAGCTTTAAGGTGGGATAATTTGGGGCAAGCTTGATATCTAGCACACAAGCAAACACTAAACATGATGTCTGGACGACTTCTTTGAAAGGTACAACAAGCTTCCAATCATGCTTCTATATAAGGTGGGATCAACATCTTCACCATTTTCATCTTTGCACAACTTTTGGGAAGATCCCATAGGAGTTTTAAAGTGAGAGGCATTGTCAAGAGAGAATTTTTTAACCAAGTTTTTGGCATATTTACTTTGAGATATAAAAATTCCTTCCTTATTTTGTTTTATTTGAAGTCCTAGAAAGTAGGTTAATTCACCAACCATGCTCATTTCAAAGGTGGTGGTCATACTTGTGACAAAGTAGTCTAACATATCTTTGGAAGATGATCCAAATACAATGTCATCAACATAAATTTGGGCCACTAATATACCTACATTTTCTTTTAAAATAAATAAGGTTTTATCTACCTCACCTCTCTTAAATCCCATTTGTATGAGATGTTCAGTTAGCCTCCCATACCAAGCTCTAGGGGCTTGTTTTAATCCATATAGGGCCTTTTTAAGCTTATAAACATGATCAGGAAAGTGGGGATCAGTGAAGCCCTTAGGTTGTTCAACATAGGCTTCTTCATTTAGGACACCATTCAAGAAGGCACTTTTGACATCCATTTGATGTAAAGTGATGTCCAAGTAACAAGCAATGGCAAGTAAAAGTCTAATAGATTCTATCCTAGCAACAGGAGCAAAAGTTTCTTCAAAATCTATTCCTTCTACTTGGGTGTAACCTTGGGCTACAAGCCTAGCTTTATTTCTGGTAATTTGACCATTTTCATCAGTTTTGTTCTTATAGATCCACTTGGTTCCTATTACATTTCCCCCTATAGGCCTAGGAACTAAAGTCCATACTTCATTTTTCTCAAATTGATTTAGTTCTTCTTGCATGGCAATAATCCAATTATCATCTTTCATGGCTTCTACAACATTCTTTGGTTCAATATTAGAAACAAAACAACATGAACTAACCTTGTTTACTTGAGATTCAACACAGCTTAGCCCAGCCAACTCACGGTAGTTGACCCTAGGCTTCTCCCTTGTGCTAATTTTTTCGTTTACATCACCCACTACTTGAGATATTGGGTGATTCTTTTGCACTCTGCTGGGTATGTCTTTAGTTCTATCTAACTTTTCTTCTTCACATTCAGAATCTTCAGATTCGGCACTCGATTTTGTTTGCTCGGATGTAGGTGATGATGTGCTTGCATCGTGCACTGCATCATTTCTCCATCCATTTTCTTTGTATACATTCGGTTTGATTCTGAGTTTCCTGCATTGTCTCTATACAATCTGAGACATCATCTTCAAGAGATTTTATATTTAGGTCAGCAGTATCATCAAATGTAACATTTATTGATTCCATAACAGTTTTAGTTCTTAGGTTGTAAACCCTATATGCACGACTATTTGTGGAATATCCAAGAAAAACAGCTTTGTCACTCTTGGAATCAAATTTAGATAGATAATCTCTATCATTTAGAACATAGCATATGCACCCAAAGACATGAAAGTACTTGAGAGTAGGTTTTTTACCTAGGAGTATTTCATAAGGGGTCATGGTTGATCCAACCCTAAGATAAACTCTGTTTCCTATATGACATGCAGTGTTAAGAGCTTCAGCCCAAAATCGTTTAGAGATGTTCTTAGAGCTAAGCATTACACGGGCCATCTCTTGTAACGTACGATTTTTTCTTTCTGCAACTCCATTTTGTTGAGGAGTTTTAGGGGCTGAAAAATCATGGGTGATTCCTTTGGAATCACAAAACTTTGAGAACAATGTGTTCTCATATTCAGTTCCATGATCAGACTTAATTTTGATTACTTTCTTCCCATACAAGTTTTTCACCTTTTTATACCATACTTTAAATACTTCGAGTGCTTCTGATTTTTCTTTTAAATAGAGCACCCAAGTATACCTAGAAAAATCATCTACACAGACAAATGAATATTTCTTTTTACCTAAGCTTTCAACCTCAATTGGTCCCATAAGATCAGTATGTATTAATTCTAAAATTTCAAACGTGGAACTTTGATCCACTTTTGGATGAGAAGCTTTGGTTTGCTTCCCCTTCTGACATGGACCACACAAACTAGGTTGTTTAAAGTCGAGCTTAGGCAAGTGTTTAACAGCATCAAACCTAACTAGTTCTTCTATTTTCCTATAGCTAGCATGCCCTAGTTTTTGGTGCCACAATTCAAGTTCATTAGTTTTAGAGCTAAGGCAGGACAAATTGTCACCAAACTTGTAACAATTATCCTGAGACCTTACTCCGGTGAACAGACATTTATTAGTGTTATCAAACACTTTACATTCATTTTTGTCAAAATTGACATGCAGATTGTCATCACATAGTTGACTTATACTAATCAAATTAGCTTTCAGTCCTTCTACATGATAAACATTTTTCAACTTGGGCATGTCATTTACACATAAAGTACCTTTTCCAACAATCTTACCTTGTGCCCCTCCCCCATAATTTACATTCCCTCCTTTGATAGTGACGTAATCAGTGAGAAATTCGGCATTACCTGTCATGTGCCTTGAGCACCCACTATCGAAGTACCAAGAGCTAGCAATGCTGCTCTTGAGGGAGGTAATCACTACTTTGCATTCCAAGTTTTTCTTTTCAACCCATACGAACTGACCAGGTTTTTGGCGATGTGAGTTGTGATGTGATAGCATTCGTTCACTCATCTGAGGAACATCTTTCCCCAGATCACGAATCCTCTTGTAACAGAATGGTCTTATATGACCTGGTAAGAAGCAGTAATGGCACACAAATCTTTTCTTTTTGGTTGATGATTTCTGATTAGAAAAAGTTTTAGGTTTTGAGGAACTACTTTCTCCCTCTCTCAAAAAATTCGATTCAAAACCAAGACCTGTTTTTGAAAACTTGCTCACTTTGAGAATCTCATCAAGAGTTGCCTTTCCAGTATTCTGTTTTTCAAAAGTTTTCTTGGCCTCTGTGAGTTCAGTTTTTGTTTTCTCAAGCTCAATGTCACGTTTAGTGAGCATGACTTCAAGTTTGGCTATAGAATCTTTTTGGTTATCATTTTCAATGGATACACTTGTCAGTTCATCTTTCACTTTAGATAGTTCATTAGAGAGTTTTTCAGTTACCTTTTCAAAGACAGCAATCTTTTCAACACGCTTTTCCCAATCGGCATATAGTTCAGCATAGGCATCCAGTAGCTCGTTATAGTCTTCATTCTCTTCTTCTTTATTTTCAGACTTCTGTTTCAGTGAAGAGGTATAACAGTTTATAAAAGATTCAGAAGATGTGATAGTAGATGTGATAACATCTGAAGCTACATCAGATTGATGTTCATGATTTGGAGGCGAGATTTCCATGATTGCTAAGTTTAGCGATTCATCTTCGTCCTCACTATCACTAAGGGTAGCACTTAGGCTCATCCCCTTTTTCTTCAGAGTATTGGCACATTCATTTGCATAATGCCCAAACCCTTTACAGGCCCTACACTGAACTGTGTCAGATCTATTTTTAGAAAAACTAGTGGGTTTCTTGAAAGAACTTTCATTATCCTCTTTTGATTTATCAAAATTAGTTGGTTTCTTAGAAGGAAATTTGTTGTCTCTTTTATTTTTAAGAAAAGAAGTAAATTTTTTTGTCAAAAGAGCAACATCTTCATTTTCCAAGTTTGAAATATCAATTTCATTTGAGATTTCCTCAATTTCTTTTGGAATTGATGATGCTTTAGAAAGAGCGTAAGCAAGAGCAACACTTTCAGCTTTATGTTGTTGCTGAATAGAGATGTTCATTTCAAACATGGTTAGCTTACCCACAAGAGTATCTAGAGCCATGGTTGCAGTGTCATTTGCTTCTTCAATGGCAGCTATTTTAATGTTGAACTTATCAGTGACAGTCCTTAACATTTTGCATACTAATCTAGCATTTGAAATAGGCTCACCAAGTGAGAGACATTCATTTGAAATTTCTCTTATTCTAGCGTAATAACTTTTTATGTCCTCGAGACTCATTCATTCTCAAGTTTTCAAACTTGGTCATGAGAATTCTCAACCTAGTGGCTTGAACACTATCATCACCCTCACAGTGAGCTTGCAAAATATCCCAGGCTTTCTTTGCTATATTTTGGTTTAGAACAAGTCTAAACATGTGTTCATCCACATGACTTGAAATAGCACCAAGAGCCTTGGAATTGTAGTTTGCACTAGTGACCTCATCTGTGGTCCATTCTTCCTCAGGTTTAATTCTATACACCTTTTCGGAGGTTTCACCTTCTTCTTCTTTATTTTTCATTTCAACCTTAGGAGGGGACCATGGAATAATAATACTAAGCCATGCTCGTTCATCAATTGCTTTGATGAAGAGACGCATCTTAGCTTTCCAGATGGGATAGTTAGTTCCATCTAAAACCGGGGGACGGTATTGACTCAAGTGTCCTTCCATAATGACCACTCTTCCTTGGATCTCACTCAGTAGAGTCGAGTGGAGCTCTGATACCAATTGAAAGAAATGGAGCGGCTAGGAAGTGCACAGAGAACTGATGTGAGTTCTGATGCTATCGCACCAGCACTAGCACAACAAAGGAAATGCGGCGGAATATTAAAACAGAAAAGAAATGGACAACGAATTAACACTTATCTACAGCAATATGCTGTAGACAATAAACTTCTCTTATTAAAAACAATGTTGAAAACGATTACAATAAGAGAATAACAAAATAATCAAAGAGAACTCTCTCACAAAAACACTCCTCTCAAGTCTATATTTCTTCAGCCTTTCAGAGTGTATATTTCCGTGTGTATGAACTGACTTTGGGTCTTGTATTTATAGCCAAGTATAACACGGTTAAAGGGTAAGGATAATCATTGAAGAAGAGCTTGATCCTCAATCTCCTCTATCTCTAATCCTTATCCTTGAGAGTCCTATAAAACAACCAAACAATACTAAAACACAAGTAGATTTTCGGTTAATAGGTTAGTAAACATAAATAAAAATATTTACATAATTAAAATATAAAAGAAAGTAACAAAACATAATTAAGTCAACCTTTTGACTTGGCTAAGTGTGATGCTACCACACTTTCAGTTTCGAATTGATCGGTTTAAGGACGAAATTGCCGAAGGGAATGGGTGTGTATAGGGTCGGAATTGAAGGAGGAGGTGATGGGTAGGTTTAATTTGGGTTTTTGGGAAGTAATTTGTGGGTTTTTGGGTAGAGAGAGAGAGAGAGAGGGTTAATGGGGTCCGAATTTGGTAATGGAGATGTTAGAGGGTGGTGTTTATGGAGGGGGGAGAGGAGAAAGGAAGAAGAAGAAGAAGAACAGGCGGGGGGGGGACAATGGTATGGTGGAGGGGTGGTGCTTGGTGGTGATGCGGTGCAAAGAAAACAAGGGAAGAAGAAGGAGTTTGGGGAAAATAAGGTTTTGTTTTCTTTTTTAAAAAAAAAACAAATTCACTTCCCTTTTTGACTGGGGTTGTCCGCAATAAGCACGACTCGTTCTTTTTATCACGAGTTGTGCTCTCCTACTCCATTCGTGCCACGAAGCGTGAGAATTCATACACTCGTGAGGAATTTGACACGAGTCGTGCCTGTAGTCACGAGTCATGCCCAGGCCAATTTTTTCACTTTCTCTTTTTTTTTTTTTTTTTTATGAAGCCTGGGCACTCGTTTTTTTCTCCACTCCACTGCAAATAAACAAAAATAACAAAGAAATAAATAATGAAAACCCGGGTTGCCTTTCGGTAAGTCGCCCTTCTTTACCGTCTTTGGCTAGACCCAACGCTGGGTAAGTCCCCGGCATAGCATACTCCAGATAAACTAAGTTATGGGACGGGAGGCCCCACAAACACGAGACTCATCAATGTAGGGGATGAAAGTAATCTTTTTGAGTTACCTCTAAAAGATGATTCGGTTCAATGACATGCCTCTCCGTTGGAGACCATTTTAGCTTCCCCTTTTTCGACTTCACTTTCTTTGTCTCCCTTGGTGGCTCTCCTTTCTTATTTTTCTCCGGCTTCACTTTTGGAGACTCAACATCATCATTCTCTACCTTTACCCCATTCTTGATAATTGGCTCACTCAAATCCATGGCACAAACCTTGCACACATTCTTGGGAAGGGTCTTTTCATCAAACACGTTAAAACTCACCACTTTTCCATCAAATTCCATGGTTAAAGAGCCCTTCGTCACATCAAGCTTAGTTTTCGAAGTAGACATAAATGGCCTCTCCAAAAGAATGGGAGCCTCAGAATCCATCTCCATATCAAGAACAAAGAAATTCGCCGGAAAAATCAAGTCACCAACCCGGATTTCAACATCTCTCACTACCCCCTTGGGGTATGCGTTGGACTTATCCGCCAACTGTATAACCACTTGAGTATCATCCAATTTACCCAATTTAAGGTTTTCAAATAATGCATAGGGTATAACATTAATGGAAGCCCCCAAGTCAAGCATGGCTCTATGAAAATTGCTTCCCCCAAACGCAATAGGAATTACAAACATACCTGGGTCACTACACTTCTTTGGCATCTTTTTCTGATAAACTTCAGATACATGCTCCAAAATTTTCACCTTTTTCTGACTCCGCTCCTTCTGATTCCTCTTCATAGTGCATAACTCTTTCAAAAATTTCGCATACCTTGGAACCGAATGAAGAAGATCTAGAAACGGAATGTTCACCTCCAATCTCTTGAAAGTATCGAAAATAGCCTTGTCAGGCTCCGGTTTTCTATCCTCCCTCAATGCATAAGGAAACGGAGGAACGGGCTCATAAACAGGAAATACGGGTGGGATATATTTCTCTTCAGGGGTTTTCTCTTCCACCTTCTTCTCCACCTCCAACTCTGGCTCAATATTCTTTTCAACCTTCTTTTCAGGCTCTATCGGCACCATCTGTCCATCAACTTTCTTCTTCCGCCTCACATACAATGTGCTAACATTCTGTTTCGGAGGTTGCTCAGTCTTTGCTGCCTCTCTTGCCTCTATTTTTACCACAGCCTCTGTAATCTGACTCACTTGCCTCTCCAAATTACTAATGCTCGATTCAGTCTTTTGTTGGAACTGTTGGAAATTCCCATTCATAGTAGACATGCTCTGTGCTAGTGACCGGACCATGTCCTCTGTAGACTATCCCTGCGGCTGCTGCTGTCCAACAGGTGCTCTGTACTGATTATATTGATTTCCCTGAAACTGCTGACCCTGCTGAAATCCCTGCTGATTATTGAACGGCTGCCTGAAACCTTATTGACCCTATGGTGGACCATACCTAAGGTTTGGATGAACATTATTCGCAGCGTTGTAATTGAACTGCGGTGGCCTCTGACCCTGTTGATTGAACCCTATAGCATTAACATCTACCACCTCATCCGTCTGAAGAGTGGGACAAGAATCAGTCGGGTGAGTCACATCACCACATATACCGCAGGGATGCGGTTGTTGACCCAAAACTAATGTCTTCAACAGACTCTTAACATCCGCCAACTCGGTCTCCCACTTGCTTGTAACATCACTCGATCCCGCTGCACTGACTTGTCTAACACTAGACCTCCTTCCATGCGTCCTAGTGCTTTTGGCTAATTCTTCTATCAACTGCTCTGCATCCCTGGTAGTTTTATTCAGAATACTACCTCCACAAGCAGAATCCACCCACCGTTTGTCCTGCACAGTCAATCCCCCATAGAAGTAAACAATAAGTTGCTCATCATCAAATCCATGATACGGACAGCTTCTGCAGAGCTTGTAGAACCGGTTGTGATAGTCATATAACGATTCATCGGACCGCTGCTCCATGTTGCTGATATCCCGCTTCATGACATTGATCTGATCTGGAGGGAAGAACTCAACAAGGAATACCTCCTTCAACTGCTGCCAAGAAGTAATGCTATTTGGTGGCAAGTGATAGTACCACGCATTCGCGTTATCCTTATGAGTAAAGGAAAACGCCCTCAACAATAACTGCTCAAGAGGCAATGCAGTCGGCTTCATGCTCTTACATATCTGCACAAACTGAGCTATGTGCTGATTCGGATTCTCCCCTGGTATCCCATTAAAATGGGGCAACTGGTTCAACAACCCCGACTTCAACTCAAAAGTGACCCCAGCCGGCAAATCAGGAAATAGCACTGCTTGTGGTTGCTCATTCCAGTTCGGAGCAATCCTCTGCCTTAATGTCCGAATTGGGGGAGGTGGGTTATTGTTGCCTCTTCCATTACCCCCATTATTCACAACTACCGGATCGTTATCACCCATGCCGTTATTATTATTCATCCTGTTCTGCTGCAAATTTCTCCTGCACCTGAAATATCTTTCGATTTTCGAAACAAATGGACTAGCAAGCTGATTAGCAGAACGGGTATGGACCATAAAAGGTTCCACACCACAAGATGACAAAAATAGTAAAGCTCAATTAAACAGGAAACAAGAAAAAGAAAAAGAAATAGATAAAGAAAAAGAATAAGAGTGCAAACAAATAAACACCGTTCCCCGGTAACGGCGCTAAAATTTGATAGGCTAAAGTCGCATGCCTACAAATTAAATACCAAGACAAGACTCGGCTACAAAACTGCAGCTAGGACAAGTCCAGGGTCGATCCACTGAAGAACGGTTATTTATTTGCACAATTGTCACTTGACAAGATTGGGGGTCTAAGATTGATTTTATTAAATTCCTAAGACGGGAATAAAAAAACTAAGTTTTAAACAATTAAAGGAAAGCACTTCAGATCAATTATTTTCTCCGTCTATCATTCAAATATCATTGGCTAACTCTTTTCACTTTTACCCTATTCACTCGATCACAAGATTTATTTCAATCTCTATCTCTTCCTTTGATAATAGTTAATAGCAATGACACATTCACTAATAACCCTAATCAATACCTAAACCTAACTGACACAGTCTAGATTCACAATATCTATTGATTTCGATTTAAGAGATTAAGATCGAGAACACGTTCTAATATTATTTCAATTAGATACTTGTCTATTTTATTCCTATTCACAATTTATCATGACATATGCATAAATCATAAATTTGCTACTTATGAAATCCTAAATTGACACAATCTTAGGGAATTCTAGCAATGAATTAAAATTCAAGATTAAACAATTGGCCAAATTGAAAAATCCTAGAAATCAAATCAATCAATTAAAACAGAAGAAAATATGAATAGGATAAAATAGATGAAAAAAAATTAACCTCAATTGAATTCAAGACGGTTCCAACAATTGAATCCAAAGCAAGAAATTTAGTTCTCCATAAAAAGTTGTCAACTCTCTAGGAAAAATAATAACTAAAAAGTAGAACCCTAAAACAGAAGTCAAAAGAAGTATATATACTTCTCCCAACCAATAAAACTAAACCTAAAATAAAAAGGAAAAAGGAAAAGAAATTGAAAATCATTAAACTCCTTTCCACAATCCACGCCTCGGTCAAACCGCTTGGTCAACTCCCAAACTTGGTCTTCAACACCCACGTGCACGCGTCCTACCAAGATTCCAAAACTCTTTCTTCCACTTTGGTCCTTCTGCTTTCTATAATTCCATTATGGTCACTACACTCTCTTGCTTTGTAGTTTGGCCTGGCTTTGACTGAATGTTAACTTTCCAATTAGCCTCTTCAAAATAACATTGCTCCAGCAATACCATTGTCTCATATTACATAAAAATACTAATCATAATCTTTCCTATTACATTGTTTCCTCACTAATACAAAATATAGCAATTTAACTAAAATAAACACAAAATATAACCAAATTGCTATAAAATGTCCGGAAAAATCGAGGAATTACCAGGGCTAAAACCAACCTATCACGTTTATTGAGATTAGATGAAAATATGGCTTTGAATAGGCCAGAGTTGAGGCTGTGGGAGATGGGGGTTGATTTCCCTTTTTATTATGTGTATTCTTTTTTACTATCATTTTTTCTTCTTTGCTTCTTCCAAATTTTTTCCCCACCTATTTCTTCTCTCTTTCTCTCATTTTTTTTACGATGACATAAGGATTCATGTTAGCTGTTGTCTAATGTGCATACATGGAAGATGGAACATCAAAGGTTAATGAATAAAGTCTAATAAAGTAGTACATGTATCTCTTAAAGGATAAGTTAGAGATCATGAAAAGTCATATAAGTTAGAGATCATGGAAAGTCATATAAGTTAGAGATCATGAAAAGTCATTCTAGAATTATCTTATGTCTAGTATAAATAATCATGTAATTGTTGATGCAAAGTATGAGTTAAGAAATACAAAATATAGTTTCTCTTCTACATCTCCTACTCCATATAATTTCAGCCCTTATAATACATTCTTAACTACCTTTCGATCCTAACAAGTGGTATCAGAGCCTGGTTCTGTTGAAGGTAGTTTAAAAAAATTCAGTTTGTCAATATGGCGAACTCGAGTGATTCACTTCCTATACCAATATTTGCCGGTGAAAATTACGATCATTGGGTCGTGAAGATGAGAACAATCTTTATTTCCAAAGATTTGTGGGAATACATTGAAGATGGTTTTGAAGAACCCGAAAATCCGAGGGCATTGGATAATGCAGGAAAGAAGAAATTGAAGGAGGATCGAAAGAAGGATGCAAAGGCTCTCTCATTTCTCCAACAAGGTGTCTCAACGGAGTTTGTTTCCAAGAATTATGGGAGCAACCACTACTAAAGAAGCATGGGAGATTCTTGAAAGGGAGTTCCAAGGCGATTTGAAGGTAAAAAATGTTCATCTTCAAACTTTTAGGAGAGAGTTGGAGAATTTGAAAATGAAAGAGAATGAAAGTATTAAGGATTATTATACTAGAGTGACGGATATCATTAATCAAATGTGAGGGCTTGGTGAAGCGGTTGAAGATAGTAGAGTTGTTGAAAAAATTCTTGTTAGTTTGCCTCCTAAATTTGATGCTATGGTGTCTATTATTGAGGAAACTAAGGATATTGCTTCCTTGACCGTTCAAGAGTTGATGGGCTCTTTAAAGGCTCATGAGAAGAGGTTAGAAAGACACTCCGAAAAGTCAATTGAGAGTGCTTTCCAATCTAAGCTCAATTTGGGTGAGAAAGTTTTTGAAAAGAATGGTGAAAGTAGTGATAAAAAAGGAGAGTCATTTAGAGGCGGTAGACAAAATTTTGAGCGTGGTGGAAATTCACAAAATTCTCAAGGTTGTAAAATTTGTGGAAAAAGTGGTCATAGTATTGATGATTGTTGGTTCAAAGGCAAGCCAAAGTGTTATCGTTGTCAAAAATTTGGGCATAAGGAGAAGGAGTGTAGGGTGAAAAATCCACAACAAACGGAAATTTTTTTGGAGGAAAAAGAAAGTGAAGGTAATATGTTTTATGCTTGTCAAAGTGCAACGGAGTACAAGAATGATGTGTGGTATTTGGATAGCGGTTGTAGCAATCATATGACCGGAGATAAATCAATTTTTGTGGCTATGGATACTTCCATAAATTCACAAGTGAAGATGGGAAATGGAGCTATGGCAAAGGCGCAAGGAAAGGGTACAATTTGTGTGCAAACAAAGAAGGGGTCCAAGTATATTCATGATGTTTTGCTTGTTCCGGAGTTGGATCAAAATTTGTTGAGTGTGGGGCAGCTTGTGGAGCATGGTTACATGGTGAATTTCAAAGATAATTGTTGCAAGATTTTTGATAAAAATGATGCACAACAGTTGATTGCTTGTATCAAGATGGAGAGAAATCGAAGTTTTCCGCTTATTTTCAAGTACGGTGAAAATATGACTTTAAAAGCTCACATTCTTGAAGATTCGTGGTTGTGGCATAAAAGACTTGGGCATTTGAATTTTCATAGTCTCAAGATGCTTCAACAAAAGAACATGGTTCAAGGTCTTCCGAAGATTGAGGAGGTTCATGGAGTATGTGAAGGATGTGCTCTTGGGAAACATCATCGTGAATCTTTTCCGAAAGGTGGAGCATGGCGTGCAAAGGAAAAATTGGAGCTTGTCCATACGGATGTGTGTGGGCCAATGGAAAATCCAACTCATGCCAACAATAGGTACTTTATTCTCTTTATTGATGATTTTACTCGCATGACTTGGGTTTACTTCATGAAGCAAAAATCTGAGGTGTTCTACATTTTTAAGAAATTTAAGGCTCTTGTTGAAAAACAAAGCGGACATTTTATTAAATTTCTTAGAAGTGATAGAGGCAAAGAATATAATAATAATGAGTTTGACAAGTTTTGTGAGGTTGAAGGGATTGATAGGCAACTCACAGTTCGTTATACTCCGCAACAAAATGGAGTAAGTGAACGGAAGAATCAAACAGTTGAAGAAATGAGCAAGTCTATTCTTCATGCAAAAGGATTGCCAAAGAGTTTTTGGGGTGAAGCTGTGAATACGGCTGTGTACTTGATTAATAGAAGTCCCACAAAGGCCTTGTACAACAAAACACCATTCGAAGCTTGGAGTGGAAGAAAGCCATCATTGAGGCACATGAAGGTGTTCGGGTGTATTTGCTATTCGCAGGTTCCGAAACAAAAAAGAAGAAAGTTGGATGAAGCAAGTGAAAAGTGTATCTTTATTGGGTACAGTTCCATGTCTAAAGGCTATCGAGTTTGGAGCTTGAAAGATAACAAAGTGTTGATCAGTCGAGATGTGTTGTTCGATGAAAATGCTTCTTGGGACTGGAAGAAAAAGGGAACTAGAAATGGTGGAGTTTTTCAAGATAATAGTGAAAGTGATATTGAAAATGAAGATGAAAATGTTGAAGATGAAGTTCATTCCGTTCCAAATGAAAGTCCACCAGATTCACCAAATAATTCAAGTCCAAGTTCAAGTTCATCTTTTCCCAGTTCTGCAGGAAGAAGGGGGAGTTTGCAAGAAATAATGGCAAGATGAAACTTTTGTGTCTTGGAACCAGAAAATTTTGAAGAAGCTTTCAAGGAGAAAGATTGGAGAAAAGCCATGGAAGAAGAGATTCAAGCCATCGAGAAGAACAAGACTTGGGAGCTAGTTGAGAAGCCGAAAGAAAAGGAGATCATTGGAGTGAAATGGGTCTACAAAGTGAAGTTGAATCCGGATGGTTCGGTCAAGAGAAAGAAGGCAAGGTTGGTGGCTAAAGGCTATACACAACAGCCCGGAGTTGATTTTAATGAAACTTTTGCTCCGGTGGCTAGGCTTGATACCATTCGAGCTCTTATTTCAATAGCAGCCCAAAAATCATGGAAGCTCTATCACTTGGATGTTAAATCAGCCTTTTTGAATGGAGAATTGGAGGAAGAAATCTATGTGGAGCAGCCACAAGGTTTCATGCACAAAGGTGAAGAGAACAAAGTGTACAAGTTGAAGAAGGCGTTGTACGGGTTGAAGCAAGCACCTCGTGCTTGGTATAGCAATATTGACTCTTACTTTGCTCAAAAGGGGTTCGAGAAGAGCAAAAGTGAGCCAACTTTGTTTGTGAAAACAGAAGGTACATCTATTCTCATTGTTGCTCTTTATGTTGATGATTTGCTTTATACCGGTAACAATGAGAAGATGATTCTTGATTTTAAGAAGGATATTGAAATTGTCAATGGCTTCACTGGAAAGAGATGTTACCGTAGATGTTACCCAACACCTTGGTTAACACACTGACGGACAGCACACACACACCAAAATAAATAGTTTATAAAAACTTTGTGCAGCGGAAATAAATAACACAAGATATAATTTTCTCAAGTTATATAAATATATAACTTGAGTGTGCCTAGATGGCGAAGACTTTATAATCAATATAGAAAAATTACAAAGCCGAAAGTTCCCTATTGCTAATACAATGATAATGCTCTATGGAACTGAATGAGACAAAGAACGAATCCTATCCTTAGCCAACACTCTCTTAAACACTCAGTGTTTAAGCTAGAATCACAAGGGAGGAAGGATATGCGAACCAAAGAACTTTGTCTCTCTTGTGCTATGGTGTGTGTGTTTGATATTTGGCATACTTCAAATGAAACACACCTAGCCTATTTATAGCCTTCCAATGCCTTGGAGGCTACTCCAAAATAACAGCCTTGGACCTTCAGATCGTGTGTGAGGAGTGGAGAGATTTCTTGGCTTGAATTCCTCATCATTCGCCAACTTCCCTAGAAAGTAGCAACCGAATTCTTGAAGCCCAAGTCCATGCTTTATCACCTTGTACTCTCTTGCTTTCTTTGTATTGTACACTTCAAATAATCAGCAACAACTCCATGACTTGGTCTTCCCACGTTTTTATTCCTTCTTCAATTAAAATGGACCAAGCAATAGTTACACGTAAATCTCCTATTTACGTGTAACTCTTCCAACAACTTCTTCCTTGATTTTAGCATTTAATCCAACCATATATTAACCTGAAATATAGACCAAAAAACACATATATCTTGCAAATAATATTAGACATTAGGATATAAAATAATATGGAAAGAATTATTAAATTACAAATCATTACAGTCCGGGTAACACCCAACCGCTGATAGCACCCGTGGTAACACCCACACCGCATTAACAATCTCCCCCATAATTTATAATTTCTTTCCAAACTCTAAAGTGCTGATCCCGGCAAGATATTGTTAGCCATCCAGAGCAACTTCATAGTTATCAACTCCCCCATAATCAAGGCATTAACAACTACAATGATTTATCACAAAAAATACTAGTTATCAAAACATATTTTCCAAAATAAGTTTTCCAACTAACTAGCAACCTAAAGTACCAAAGATAAATCAAGGTTACTAAGCTATTCCATGTTCAAAACAACCCTAAAAGTTTAAGCATCATAAGCAAATAAAACAAACCACCAAAGTATTTAAAAACATGTTCCAAAAAAACATAAAAGTAAATTGTTTGTTTTTCAACCACCAAAAATATCATAACCATAAGAGTGGCAACATAAACCTTCGTGCAAATGTTTGCAATCACTCTTCTCGCTCATCATCGCCTTCTTCTTCTTCCTCCCGTTCATCCCCTTCTTCATCTCCAGCATCTAAGTCGCACCATCGCAACATCTCGCAAGAAGACCACCGGCATCTCCAACACCACCACCACTAGGACCACCTCCATCAAGCACTATCCACTCCCGCTTGGGAAGAAACCCGCCGGATGAATTCATCGCAATGTCCTTGAGCTTAGTCCAACCTTGCACAATCTCGGCAATTGTAGCAGCTTGTTTGTGGAGAAACGCCAAAACCGTGGTCTTTGGTATTGTTGGTGAAGCATTCCCCAACAAATTGTAAACATTAGCAAGAACATGTGCCGCATCTCGTACTCCGAAAACTTGGAGATTTCGGAGTAACATTTGGGATAACAGATTGAGTAACACCCTTAGCGTAAAACCGCATCACTTGACCCAAATTCATTTATCTTTGACCAAGGAAGATCACCAGTGTATCTCACACTCTTGGTATTCTTCTTAGTCACCGGGAATCTATAGCATAGAGATCAAGACTCGGGAGTGTACTCATCCGACTCTTCAATGGGCAATTTTTGAGATTTCAAAATTTGGAAGATTAAAGAAGGGTAAGGAAACATTGTTATGTCTTTTCTTCTACCCCACGAAGCCAAATGTTTGAAGATCAATCTACCCAAGTTCACTCTTCGATTCTTTCCTAACTTATACAAGATTTCAAATTTTGTTGCAATGTGACATATTGCTCATTAGAAGTAGGAACCCAATTAAATATGCAAAGCTTGTGAAGCACGGCAAAGAGTGAAGTGAGACGGGAAGCAAGAAAATGAACTTTGGTTTTGGGATTAGGATTGGAGGGCCATTCATGCACGACATCATGAGAGATAAACCTAGCAATTTCATCCTTATGAACAATAGGACCATCATCATCCAAGTTTGGGAGTCCTAAAGTCTTGTTGATCAAAGAAGGAGTAATAGAAAAATTTTGTTCCTTAAAAACACCTTTCCAAATTGATCGGACTTCTCATTATCTAGGTTGGCATGAAGATTGGCATAGAAATTTTTGACAATAGCTTCAACAAATTTCGAAGGATGCAAGTTAGCTTTCAAAAAATTTCTATCCTCCAAGAACTGAAAAATACCATGCTTTTTGAAATCAACCTCATCAATGTGCTTTTCCTTGAGAATTTTTGTGTCACTATGCCTTAACCAAAACTCCATATTTTCTTTTCGATAAAACTCCAATGAGAAGTAAGGTTTTGGAAAAGCAGTATTCACATCATCAAACTCTTTCTCAAGAAAATCAGTGGACTCGTAATAGGCAAACTCACCGATAGAAGACTTCGAAGCTTTAGAAACAGAGGATGTTACCTTGGGTGTTGCGTTTCGGTAACATCTTTGACAGCTGTTCACTTGCTTTTGCCTTTAATGTTTCTTTTCACAACTTCATATAAGGGCTCTTCTTCCTCAATCTCCCAATCTCCAAAAGTCTCAACAGAGTGGCTCTTTTCCGCATCAGCATGAAAGTCTTCATCCGAAACATGAGCCGAGGAGAGACCAAGAGAAGATTCTTCAGAAACTTCAACAGGATCGGAGGATGTGTTGGATTTTGAGGTCCCTTTGTGCCTCATTGCAGTGAGCCTACTTGAGCTCCTCTTTTTGACAGGTTGTGCCGAGGGTTTGTGAGCAATGGCTTTTCTTTTTGGCTTTTTGGTTGATGGAACGGGTGGAAGAGGTGGTAAGGTCACAATGGGCAAGGGTTGCGCCATTGTTGTCACCAAAGGAGGATCATCCACCGACATTGTCATTGCCGGAGACACATTGAGAGGGGTGGTCGAAGTGTCCATTTAGCTTGGACCACTTGAGCCAACACCCGGAGAGACCTCCAAAGGGGCGGATTGCTTTTTGGAAGGGGTTGCCATGGTTAGGGTTTAGGAAGGATTTGGAATTTTTGAAGGTTTTGATTTTGGAAGGTTTGAGAAGAGAGAGACGGTGACGGAGGGATTGTATATACCGTGTAGAGAGAGAAGGGGTTAGGCGGTTAGAGAGAGAGGAGAGAAATTAGGAATTTAAATTAGGATAAGCAATTAAATTGAAATGACATATCCCACTCCCTATTTTTACTCAATTAATAACTATCCTCCCCCTATTTCCTAGCCACACAAAGATAATTAGAATTAAAATTTACTCCCCCTATTTTCTAGGCAACAAGAAAAATCAAATACAAAACTCTTCCCACACAAATTAAACATCCGGCCATTATTTTGAAATTTTTTTTTTTTTTTTTTTTTTTTTTTAATTTTTTAATTTTTAATTTTCAGATTTTTTTTTTTTTTAATTTTTTAAATATATAAAACGAAAAAAAAATAAACATACCAAATATACTAAGTCCATATGGTTTTTGAAAATCAAATCCCTAAATTTTAGGACTTAGTTATTTGAGTAGTTTACTAAAGATAAACTAGGTTTGTTAAAGACTTTTTCAAACTTTTAAAACTCTTAAACAATAAAAAGACTTTCAAAGTTTAAAAACTTAAATAACAAACCGAAAATAAAGAAATAAAAAACATAATATAGCACATACAAATATGTTAATGGCAATGATGGTAACATCTAGGATAACACATAAGATAAAAATCCCTTGATAAATATATTCAGTTTCAAACACTTGAGGCATAATAAGCTTAGCCATTTTCAAGCATTTCAAGCATAACAAGCTGAGCATTTTTCATGCACTTTAGGCATTATAGGCCTATATATATATTTTTAAGTACATTGCTTGTTACTCACGTATCAATACACTTCTTTAAACAAGAAAGCATCGAAGTAACGAGCTCCGTGCTTCGAGTTTTATTTCAAGTGTAAAGACCAAGTGATCTATGCCTTTCAAGTAGGGTACACTGTAGTAGCGAACTCCATGTCCCTAATACTTAGCATAAATCACCTCATACATTCTCATTGGCAAGAGTACATCGTTGCAGCGAACACCGTGCCCCGAGCTCGAGAGAATAGTATGGATAAATGCCTTTGCCTTTTATTTATCAAAAGAGATTAGTGACTTTGTCACTTTAAGCATATGAAGGGAGTTTTATCAAGTGTGTTATTCAGGGTGCTATCCTACCACAACAAAAAGGTCAGCATGTGCAGCCGTGAGAACTCTCATAGCTCACAGAACTATGGGAACCCTTACAGCAGAGAGAATAAAACCAAACAAGCAAAAAATATGCACTAGTATACATGTGTTACCCCAGGTGTTATCAGCACCCATGGTAACACCTTACTACAGAGGACAATTTTTAGAGAATGCAAAGACCAAGAGATCTCTTTAGACTAGAGAATCTATCATGGTCTAAGGGTTTTGTGAAAATATCAGCAAGTTGACACTTTGTATCAATATGCTCTATATTTATTATCTTTTTATCTACCATATCTCTTAAAAAATGATGACGGATGTCAATATGTTTAGTACGGGAGTGTTGTACAGGATTTTTGGAAATATTAATAGCACTCAAATTATCACAATATAAGGTCAAAATATTGCTATCAAGACCATAATCATCAAGCATGTGTTTTAACCAAATTAGTTGTGAACAACAACTACCAGCTGCTACATATTCTCGATTCACTGTGGATAATGAAACACAATTTTGTTTTCTACTATACCATGATACTAAATTATTTCCCAAGTAAAAACATCCCCCACTTGTACTTTTCCTATCATCCATATCCCCTGCCCAATCCGAGTCACTAAAGCCTACTAAATTAGTATTAGTATCTTTACTATACCAAATCCCTAAATCACTAGTTCCGTAAACATATTTAATGATCTTTTTCACGTAATTTAGGTGAGACACTTTAGGATTGGATTGATATCTAGCACATACACACACATCTGTACATCAAATCGTGGCGACTAGAAGTAAGGTAAAGGAGACTACCAATCATGGAACGATATAGGGTTGGATCAACATCTTCTCCCACTTGATCTTTTCCAATCTTGAGAGAAGTGCCCATAGGAATTTTTGAGCTCTTCGAACCTTCCAACCCAAACTTCTTCACCAGGTTCCTTGCATATTTGCTTTGGGAGATGAAAATCCCTTCACTTGATTGCTTAACCCGCATGCCTAGAAAGAAGTTAAGTTCCCCCATCATGCTCATTTCAAATGTTGATGTCATAGCCTCTACAAAATCATTTAAACAAGTTTTTGATGTAGAGCCATATACTATGTCATCAACATAGATTTGAACCACGACAAGTTCTTTTCCATGTTTAAGAATGAATAAAGTCCTATCTCGCTTCTCCTCTAGTAAAACCCTATTCTAGTAAAAACCTAGTTAACCTACCATACCATGCACGTGGAGCTTGCTTCAACCCATAAAGAGCTTTATCAAGTCTATACACATGGTCCGGTTGAAATGGATCTTCAAAGCCTTTTGGTTGTTCAACAAAAACTTCCTCATCTAAGTATCCATTTAAAAAGGCTGCTTTGACGTCCATTTGAAACAATGTGATTTTAAGAAAAACAAGCAATGGCCAATAAAGTCTTATTGACTCAATTCTAGCCACAGGTGCAAAGGTCTCGTCATAGTCAATACCTTCCACTTGTGTATAGCCTTGAGCCACAAGACGAGCCTTGTTCCTAACAATGTTTCCATACTCATCGGTCTTATTTTTGAAAATCCATTTTGTCCCAATAACATTAGTGTTTGAGGGACGGGGTACTAAAGACCAAACATTGTTACGAGCAAATTGATCAAGTTCATCTTGCATTGCTTGAATCCAAAAATTATCTTTTAAAGCTTCAATCACATTTTTAGGTTCTACAGATGAAGTAAAACAAGAGTATGTTACCTTTGAGTATGTGGTGGACATGCACACATACCTTACCATGTCACGGTCACTAATGGAATTCATACGTCTTGTTTGTACACCCTCATTCACCTCCCCAATTACTTGGGTTGTAGGATGATTCCTACCGATTCTAGGTGGAGGATCTCTTCTCACATTCTCGTGAACCCTCGTTTCAACTCCTTCTTGATCTTCATTTGCCGGATCGAATCGATGCTATCCGAGGTGTTATCTCATCAATGGTAACACTCCTGCTCGCTTCGTGTTACTATCGAGTTAGCACTCGTGGTAACACCCGTGGTAACACCTTCTCGGATCGACTTCTTCCAACAAACTCTCCAAGGGTGTCTCTTGAACATTTTCTCCCGCAATACTTGAGTGATCATCAAAAACAATATTCATGGATTCTTGGATGGTTTTTAGCCTTAGATTAAATACCCTATATGCACGACTATTTGAAGCATAACCAAGAAAAATGGCCTTATCACTCTTAGAGTCCAATTTTGCTAAGTAGTCCCGATCATTGAGAATGTAACACACACAACCAAAGACATGAAAATAATGAACTTTTGGTTTTCTACCATTCAAAATTTCATATGGAGTCATGGTTGTGCCGGGTCTTAGAAAAACTCTATTGGCCGTGTGACAAGCCGTATTTAGTGCCTCCGCCCAAAATCTTTTCGAAATTCTTTTTGAAAATAACATCACACGAGTCATTTCAAGTAAAGTCCTATTCTTCCTTTCAGCTATCCCATTTTGTTGAGGTGTTTTTGGGGCTGAAAATTCATGGTGAATACCTTTTCTTTCACAAAAATTTGAAAAAGAAACATTCTCAAATTCCCTCCCATGATCGGACCTAATTCGAAAATTGAAGCACAAAACATGTTTTTGATCTTAGAGTGCAAGATTTTGAACTTTTCAAAAGTCTCATTTTTCCCTTAAAAAATAAACCCATGTAAATCGTGAAAAATCATCAACAATGACATAAGTATATTTCTTGCCCCCAAAACTTTCTATCTCAAGTGGACCCATTAGATCCATATGCAAGAGTTGAAAACAATGTGTAGTACCAAAGGTGTTGCTCATTGTGTTGGGCAAAGACCATGGGTAACACGAGTTTGTTTCCCTTTGAGACAATCCTCACAAACAATTTTTTGTTTAAGATCAAGACTAGGAATGCCTTGGACAAAGATCTAGATTAACAATCTTTTCTATGTTACGAAAGTGAACATGTCCCAACTTTTGATGCCACAATGTAGTGTTATCAAGTTTTGCCGAATGGAATACTTGCTTGTCTTCAACAAGATAACAATTATCACTAGATCTTGTACCGTCATCACACAATTGTTAGTCTTGTCATAAACTTCACAAGTATCTTTATTGAATTTCACCTCTAAATTGTCATCACAAAGTTGACTAATACTAATTAAATTAGTTACAAGTCCATCAACATGTAAGACATTCTTTAAGGTTGGAAATCCAGACACATTTAGTGTCCCTCTCCCAATGATATTACTCTTGCTCCCACCACCATATGTTACACTACCCCCATGAATTGTTTCATAATCTTTTAAAAACAATTTTGTTCCTGTCATATGACGTGAACACCCACTATCAAAGTACCAAGAACCTTCAATATTTGTTTTTAAAGCAAAGGTACACAACATCACATTTCAGATTAGCTTTTGGTTTCCACACCTTTTTTGAATTTTTACCATTCTCGACCGGGTGTGTTATCCTCGTGTGCCGGGCAACACCTCGTGTAACACCAAGGGACCGGATGCTTTTTTGAAACAATATGGCATTTATTTTTAAAATGTCCAGGTGTGTGACAAGATTGACACACCTTCCCTTTGTCACATGGTTCTTTTGAAGAAGAATCTTTGTCAAAAAACCGCTCCTTAACAAAACAATTCTTATTATCATTCATAGACAAAGTAGAAAGAATACTATTCAAAGATTCTTGAAAACCAATACCGCTTCCGAGAGGTGTACTCAAGTTCAAGATCTCATCCAATTTGGTAGATCCAAATTGAGCTTCTTCAAGGTGGTTTCGGCTAGAGTCAAATTGCCCTTGACTCTTTCAAGCTCGATTTCTCTCTTTGTTGCTTGAACCTCCATATGAGTCACATAGGCCCGGAGTCCTTCATTCTTCTTGGTTAAGGACTTAACCAAATTGTTCTCTTTCTTCCATTCCACGAGCAATGCCTCGTAAAGGTCTTTTAATCCGGAAATGAGGTCATCTTTGCTCGCTTCATCCTCTTGTGTACTTCCCCGTATCGTGGTTAGAAGAGCTAACAAAACAAACAAAGCATTATTATCACATAATTCATCATACCTGCTTCGGGTGTGATCACGTATGTTATCTCAGATCGGATAACACCTTGGGTAACACTGTCCTTTCCGTGTTACTTACCGTGACAAACATGGTTGTTTGATCGTATTCTACCTCCCGAGATGGTCCTTCATCCTCATCATCACCGAGAGAAACCCATAGGTTCTTTCCTCTCTTCCTTAGAGTATTTGCACACTCATTGGAATAGTGACCCCAACCCGAGCAAGCATGACATTGAATGGATTCAATGTGCTTTGGATCGACCTTAACCGATCCGATGATGCTCTTCTTGGGTTCGACTTTGGGTTAGATGGGAAAGTCCTTTTTGGCATCGAATCATAGACCTTGGTTTGCTTCTCCTTTGCTTTCACCTCGCATTTTTTCATTGTTATACTTTCTAACCATGGAATTGTATTTTCTAGCAAGTAAAGCAACACTAGCATTCTCATCAATTTCTTCAAAAACCTCATCTTCGTTTTCTTCCAAAGAACTCGAGGCTTGAGTTTTCAAAACAACATTTTTCCCTTTAGATGCTTCACTTTGATCTAAGAGATTTAACTCAAAGTTTTTCAAAATACTCATTAAAGAATTGATATCCATAGTTGCAAGATTGTGAGCCTCTTCAATAGATGAAACTTTCATATTAAAACGCTCAGAAGGGTTCTAATTGCTTTTGAGACAAGTTGTTTGTTGGTAAAAGGTTCACCCAACAATTGACACTCATTAGCAATATCAAATAATTTTTCAAAATAAGAAGGAATAGTTTCATTTTCACCTATCCTTAATCTTTCAAATCGCTAGTAAGACCCCTAAGCTTAGTTTCACGCACACCGCCATCACCTTCACAAAAACGTTGTAAAATATCCCATGCTTCTTTTGCAAAGGAACCGTTTTGAATAAGTTTGAAAATATGCATATCAACCCACTCAAAAATGGCATTAAGTGCCTTTTTCATTGAAACTAGCTTGGTTGATCTCTTCCATGTTCCATTCCGATTCAGGTTTGACATGTACGTCACCATCTTCATCAGCAGTAACATATGGTAAGGAGTAACCATTTGTTATAGATCGCCATGCTCGAAGATCAATTGATTTGATATGCGAGCGTAGACGGATCTTCCAATAACAATAATTCGAGCCATCTAACACAGAAGACGCTTATTATTAGGATTAGCCGGATCATAAGCCATGACACCTAGACCAAGCACTTAGTATCGTCAAGTGACCTCCGCTCGATACCAATTGAAATTGTAAATGGCTTCACTGGAAAGAGATGTTACCGTAGATGTTACCCAACACCTTGGTTAACACACTGACGGAAAGCACACACACACCAAAATAAATAGTTTATAAAAACTTTGTGCAGCGGAAATAAATAACACAAGATATAATTTTCTCAAGTTATATAAATATATAACTTGAGTGTGTCTAGATGGCGAAGACTTTATAATCAATATAGAAAAATTACAAAGCCGAAAGTTCCCTATTGCTAATACAATGATAATGCTCTATGGAACTGAATGAGACAAAGAACGAATCCTATCCTTAGCCAACACTCTCTTAAACACTCAGTGTTTAAGCTAGAATCACAAGGGAGGAAGGATATGCAAACCAAAGAACTTTGTCTCTCTTGTGCTATGGTGTGTGTGTTTGATATTTGGCATACTTCAAATGAAACACACCTAGCCTATTTATAGCCTTCCAATGCCTTGGAGGCTACTCCAAAATAACAGCCTTGGACCTTCAGATCGTGTGTGAGGAGTGGAGAGATTTCTTGGCTTGAATTCCTCATCATTCGCCAACTTCCCTAGAAAGTAGCAACCGAATTCTTGAAGCCCAAGTCCATGCTTTATCACCTTGTACTCTCTTGCTTTCTTTGTATTGTACACTTCAAATAATCAGCAACAACTCCATGACTTGGTCTTCCCACGTTTTTATTCCTTCTTCAATTAAAATGGACCAAGCAATAGTTACACGTAAATCTCCTATTTACGTGTAACTCTTCCAACAACTTCTTCCTTGATTTTAGCATTTAATCCAACCATATATTAACCTGAAATATAGACCAAAAAACACATATATCTTGCAAATAATATTAGACATTAGGATATAAAATAATATGGAAAGAATTATTAAATTACAAATCATTACAGTCCGGGTAACACCCAACTGCCAGTGATAGCACCTGTGGTAACACCCACAGTCTGCATTAACAGATATGATGGAAAAATATGAGATGAATGATATGGGTTTGCTAAATCATTTTCTTGGTATGGAAATTTATCAAAATAAAGATGGTGTATTTATTTGCCAAAAGAAGTATGCTGAAAATATTTTGGCAAAGTTTGGGATGGATGATTGCAATCCTATGGCAACATCTCTCATTGTGAGTGAGAAGTTGTTGAAAGATGATGGTGCGAAAAAGGTTGATGTCTCTCTCTATAGGAGTTTGGTTGGAAACTTATTGTACCTCACGGCTACAAGGCCGGATATAATGTTTGGTGCAAGTTTGTTGTCAAGATTTATGCAAGATCCAAGTCAAAACCATTTTGGAGCGGCAATGAGATTGTTGAGATAAATTAGGGGAACTACAAATTTTGGCATCAAGTATGAGAAGAAACCAAGAGTGAAGTTGTTTGGTTGTTGTGATAGTGATTGGGGTGGTTGTGTTGATGATATGAAGAGCACCTCAGGTTATGCATTTTCACTTGGTTCGGGTATGGTTTCTTGGTCTTCAAAGAAACAAAAATCAGTGGCTCAATCATCAGCTGAGTATGTTTCAGCTGCTATAGCTACTTCTCAAGCTATATGGTTGAGAAGAATTTTGGAGGATGTTGGTGAGTTTCAAAAGGATGCTACTACAGTTTTTTGTGACAATAAATTTTAAAATTGCTATGGCGAAGAATCCGGTTTATCACAGTCGGACCCGTCATATTGCGATCAAACATCATTTCATTCGAGAAGCCATTGAAGAAGGTGAGATCGAGCTCAACTATTGCAAGAGTGAGGAGCAAGTGGCGGACATTTTTACAAAGGCACTTTGTAGAGAAAAGTTCCAACAATTAAGGGAGCTTCTTGGAGTTGTGGCAGCACATTAAGGGGGAGTATGTTGTCTAATGTGCATACATGGAAGATGGAACATCAAAGGTTAATGAATAAAGTCTAATAAAGTAGTACATGTATCTCTTAAAGAATAAGTTAGAGATCATGGAAAGTCATATAAGTTAGAGATCATGGAAAGTCATATAAGTTAGAGATCATGAAAAGTCATTCTAGAATTATCTTATGTCTAGTATAAATAATCATGTAATTGTTGATGCAAAGTATGAGTTGAGAAATACACAATATAATTTCTCTTCTACATCTCCTACTCCATATAATTTCAGCCCTTATAATACATTCTTAACTACCTTCCGATCCTAACATTAGCCGACCCCAAATTTTTTTGGGACCAAGACTTTGTTGTTGTTGTTGTTGTTGATGCTCTAATGTGTATATTTGATTTTGTTTCATAGGGTGATAATAAATCATTCCTTGTTTGTAAGAAGAAAATGGCCACATCTCCCGAAATGTTGTGCTACTTCTTCCCTGCACCACTAAAACAATTTCTTGAGATAGTGGTGAACATGAAGTTCGATGAAGAACCCAACTATTCCAAGCTAATCTCTTTGTTCGAGGGACTACTCGGTCCCAACTTGTCATAAGACCAATAAATACAGATGGTGCTCAAAAGGTGATCTTTTTGGATATATGACTAAAAAGAACAAAAAAATTGTTGGATGCATATTGCTGATCTTATAGATTTTTTCTGATATCCTTGTTAGATTATCTTCCAAGTTGGCCAAAAACGTGGCAGATTGAATCTTGATGAGGAAGATGATGGACAACCCAAGAAGAAAGTTCGCATGGGAGTCCCTGCAACACAGTGGATATCAGTTTATAATCTGCCCTATTTATCTTATCCATGATACCCTTCTTTATTACCCATCATAAACACTTCTGATAGACCCAAATTAAACATGACCATTTCATATCACCCATAAACCATAAAGTAGAAATTCAGCCGAAGTCAAACAAGGCAAATCATATGCTCTTGGAATGTGCATATTCTCTTTTATGTATTGTTTGTTAGTTAGCTAATTTTGGGCCCATGATATTTTCACACTATATCTGCTATCGTTGAGAAGATTGAGGTTATTTTCAACCCCAAAGGATTGCTTTGCTGCATATATGCGCTGCTTTGTATATGTAGCTGGTTGAGACATGCTTAAGATTTTTCTTTAGTCAGCATTTTCTGTGGTAAATATCATTTCAGGGATGCAATTTTTTCTCACAGCATCTTAGCATATACTCCCTCCGTCCCTAAATAAATGCCTAAATTTCATTTTAAGGGACACTCTGAAAATGTGTTCTTTTTATACATTTTAATGGAAAAGATGCATAAATATTCTTGTTATCAACTTTCTAAACATTTAGTTTTACGATAATAAAATGAATAGCGATTTTTTTTTGGTAAAAAAGCGTGTAGGGACTAAGTTATTTACAAAAATGACATTCATTTTGTGACAAAAATTTCTTGAATTTGGACATTCATTTAGGTACAGAGGGAGTACTTTGTATTACTTTATTATCATCACTCTAGATCTTTGTATTGTGAAAGTGTGATAGCATCACACCTAGCCAAGTCAAAAGGTTGACTTAATTATGTTTTGTTACTTTCTTTGTATTTAAAATTATGTAAATATTTTATATTTGATTTTTATTATTACTAACCTATTAACCGAAAATCTGTTATGTGTTTAGTATTGTTTTGGTTATTTTCTAGGACTCTCACATTGGATAAGTGAAGGCTTCAAAGATAAGAAGACTGAAGATATGTGATCAAGCTCTTCACCAATATTTATCCTTACCCGTTAGCTTAAGAAGTCCTTGGTTATAAATACAAGACCCAAGGCTGATAACAAGATACGATTTACATACTCCGAAAGGCTGAAGAAATATAGACTTTAAAGGAGTGTTTTTGTGAGAGTTCTCTTTGTTGATTTAGTCATTCTCTTAGTTTACTTTGTGTAATCGATTCAAAAGTGTTTTAATAAGAGAAGTTTATTGTCTACAGCATATTGCTGTAGATAAGTGTTTAAATCCTTGTTTGTTTCGTTCTCTTTATTTAATTTCCGCTGCATTTATCTGTTGTTCAAGTACTGGTGCAATAGCATCAGGACTCACATCAGGTTTCTGTGAACTTCCTAGCCTCTCTATTTCTTTCAATTGGTATCAGAGCTACACTCGACTTCACTGAGTGAGATCCAAGAAAGAGTGGTCATTATGGAAGGACACTTGAGTCAATACCGTCCCCCGGTTTTAGATGGAACTAACTATGCCATCTGGAAAGCTAAGATGCGTCTCTTCATCAAAGCAATTGATGAATGAGCATGGCTTAGCATTATTATTCCATGGTCCCCTCCTAAGGTTGAAATGAAAAATAAAGAAGAAGAGGGTGAAACCTCCGAAAAAGTGTATAAAATTAAACCTGAGGAAGAATGGACCACTGATGAGGTCACGTGTGCTAATTACAATTCTAAGGCTCTTGGTGCTATCTCAAGTCATGTGGATGAACACATGTTTAGGCTTGTTTTAAATCAAAATATAGCAAAGAAAGCCTGGGATATTTTGCAAGCTCACTGTGAAGGTGATGACAGTGTCAAAGCCACTAGATTGAGAATTCTCATGACCAAGTTTGAAAACTTGAGGATGAATGAGTCTGAGGACATAAAAAGATATTCTGCTAGAATAAGAGAAATTTCAAATGAATGTCTCTCACTTGGTGAGCCTATTTCAAATGCTAGACTAGTATGCAAAATGTTAAGGACTGTCACTGATAAGTTCAACATTAAAATAGCTGCTATTGAAGAAGCAAATGACACTGCAACCATGGCTTTAGATACTCTTGGTGGGTAAGCTAACCATGTTTGAATTGAACATTTCTATTCAGCAACAACATAAAGCTGAAAGAGTTGCTCTTGCTTCTGCTATTTCTAAAGCATCCTCAATTCCAAAAGAGATTGAGGAAATCTCAAATGAAATTGATATTTCAAATTTGGAAACCGAAGATGTTGCCCTTTTAACAAAAAAAATTTACTTCTTTTCTTAAAAATAAAAGGGACAACAAATTTCCTTCAAAGAAACCAACTATTTTTGATAAACCAAAAGAGGAAAATGAGAGTACTTTCAAGAAACCAATAGTTTTTCTAAAAATAGATCTGAATCTGTTCAGTGTAGAGCCTGCAAAGGCTTTGGGCATTATGCAAATGAATGTACTAATACTCTGAAGAAAAAGGGGATGAGCCTAAGTGCTAGTGATAGTGAGGACGAAGATGAGTTGCTAAACTTAGCAATCATGAAATCTCGCCTCCAAATCATGAACATCAATCTGATGTAGCTTCAGATGTCATCACATCTACCATCACATCATCTGAATCTTTTATAAACTGTTATACCTCCTCGCTGAATAAGAAGTCTGATAATGAAGAAGAAGATGATGGAAACTATAACGAGCTACTGGATGCCTATGCTGAGCTATATGCCGATTGGGAAAAGTGTGTTGAAAAGATTGCTGTCTTTGAAAAGGTAACTGAAAAACTCTCTACTGAATTATCTAAAGTTAAAGATGAACTGAAAAATGTATCTACTGAAAATGATAATCAAAAAGATTCAATTGCCAAACTTGAGGTCATGCTCACTAAACGTGACATTGAGCTTGAGAAAACCAAAACCGAACTCACGGAGGCCAAGAAAACTTTTGAAAAAATGAATACTGGAAAGGCAACTCTTGCTGAGGTTCTTAATGTGAGTAAGTTTTCAAAAACAGGTCTTGGTTTTGAATCAAATTTTTTGAAAGAGGGAGAAAGTAGTTCCTCGAAACCTAAAACTTTTCACAACCAAAAATCATCAACCAAAAAGAAAAGATTTGTGTGCCATTACTGCTTCTTACCAGGTCACATAAGACCTTTCTGTTATAAGAGGATTCGTGATCTGGGGAAAGATGTTCCTCAGATGAGTGAACGAATGCAATCACATCACAACTCACATCGCCAAAAAATTGGTCAATTCGTATGGGTTGAAAAGAAAAGCGAGGAATGCAAAGTAGTGTTTACCTCTCTCAAGAGCAGCATTGCTAGCTCATGGTACTTTGATAGCGGGTGCTCAAGGCACATGACAGGTAATGCAGAATTCCTCACTGATTACATCTCTGTCAAAGGTGGGAATGTGAATTATGGGGGAGGAGCACAAGGTAAGATTGTAGGTAAAGGTACTTTATGTGTGAATAATATGCCTAAACTGAAAAATGTCTATCATGTAGAAGGTTTGAAAGCTAATCTTATTAGTATAAGCCAATTGTGTGATGATAATTTGCATGTTAAGTTTGACAAACATGAGTGTAAAGTGTTTGATAACACTGATAAATGCCTATTCACTGGAGTAAGATCTCAAGATAATTGTTACAAATTTGGTGACAACCTATCCTGCCTTAGCTCCAAAACAAATGAACTTGAACTGTGGCATCAAAAGTTAGGACATGCTAGCTATAGGAAAATAGAAGAACTAGTTAGATTTGATGCTGTTAAGCACTTACCCAAGCTTGACTTTAAACAATCTAGTGTGTGTGGTCCTTGCCAAAAGGGCAAGCAAACCAAAGCCTCTCATCCAAAAGTTGACAAAAGTTCCACGTTTGAAATTTTGGAATTAATTCATACTGACCTTATGGGTCCTATAGAGGTTGAGAGCTTAGGTAAGAAGAAGTATTCATTTGTTTGTGTAGATGATTTCTCTAGGTATACTTGGGTGCTATATTTATAAGAAAAATCTGAAGCACTCGAAGTATTTAAAGTTTGGTATAAAAAGGTGAAAAATTTATATGGTAAGAAAGTTATCAAAATTAAGTTTGATCATGGAACTGAATATGAGAACACTTTGTTCTCAAAATTTTGTGACTCCAAAGGAATCACCCATGATTTATCAGCCCCTAAAACACCTCAACAAAATGGGGTTGCAGAAAGAAAAAATCGTACATTACAAGAAATGGCTCGTGTCATGCTTAGTTCTAAAAATATCTCTAAACGATTTTGGGCTGAAGCACTTAATACTGCTTGTCACATAGGAAATAGAGTTTATTTGAGGGTTGGATCAACTATGACTCCTTATGAAATTCTTCTTGGTAAAAAACCTACTCTTAAATATTTTCATGTTTTTGGATGCATATGCTATGTTCTAAATGATAGAGATTATCTATCTAAATTTGATTCCAAAAGTGACAAAGCTGTTTTTCTTGGATATTCCACAAATAGTCGTGCATATAGGGTTTAAAACCTTAGAACTAAAACTGTGATGAAATCAATTAATGTTACATTTGATGATACTGCTGACTTAAATATAAAATCTCTTGAAGATGATGTCTCAGATTGTATAGAGACAATGCAGGAAACTCAGAATCAAACTGAACAGACGCAGCAAAATGGACTGCAGAAAGTAGATGCAGGTACTGATGCGAGTACATCACCACCTACATCAGGGCAAACAAAATCTGGTTCAGAATCTGAAGATTCTGATTGTGAAGAAGGCAATTTGGATAGGACCAAAGACATACCTAGCAGAGTGCAAAAGAATCACCCAATATCTCAAGTAGTGGGTGATGTAAATGAGAAAATTAGCACAAGGGAAAAGCCTAGGGTCAAATACCGTGAGTTGGCTGGGCTAAGCTGTGTTGAATCTCAAGTTAACAAGGTTAGTTCATGCTGTTTTGTTTCTAATATTGAACCTAAGAATGTTGTAGAAGCTATGAAAGATGATAATTGGATTATTGCCATGCAAGAAGAACTAAATCAATTTGAGAAAAATGAAGTATGGACTTTAGTTCCTAGGCCTATAGGGGGAAATGTAATAGGAACTAAGTGGATCTATAAGAACAAAACTGATGAAAATGGTCAAATTACCAGAAATAAAGCTAGGCTTGTAGCCCAAGGTTACACCCAAGTAGAAGGAATAGATTTTGAAGAAACATTTGCTCCTGTTGCTAGGATAGAGTCAATTAGGCTTTTACTTGCAATTGCCTGCTATTTGGACATAACTCTACATCAAATGAATGTTAAGAGTGCCTTTTTAAATGGTGTCCTAAATGAAGAAGCCTATGTTGAACAACCTAAGGGCTTCACAGATCCCCACTTCCTTGATCATGTTTATAAACTTAAAAAGGCCCTATATGGTTTAAAACAAGCCCCTAGAGCTTGGTATGGGAGGCTAACTGAACACCTCATACAAATGGGATTTAAGAGAGGTGAGGTCAATAAAACCTTATTTATTTTAAAAGAAAATGTAGGAATCTTAGTGGCCCAAATTTATGTTGATGACATTGTATTTGGATCATCTTCCAAAGATATGTTAGACTACTTTGTCACAAGTATGACCACCACCTTTGAAATTAGTATGGTTGGTGAATTAACCTACTTTCTAGGACTTCAAATAAAACAAAATAAGGAAGGAATTTTTATCTCTCAAAGTAAATATGTCAAAAACTTGGTTAAAAAATTCTTTCTTGACAATGCCTCTCACTTCAAAACTCCTATGGGATCTTCCCAAAAGTTGTGCAAAGATGAAAATGGTGAGGATGTTGACCCCACCTTATATAGAAGCATGATTGGAAGCTTGTTATACCTTTCAGCAAGTCATCCAGACATCATGTTTAGTGTTTGCCTGTGTGCTAGATATCAAGCTTGCCCCAAATTATCCCACCTTAAAGCTGTAAAAAGAATTATTAGATATGTAGGTGGAACTATCAATTTAGGGCTAAGCTATACTCGAGAAACCAATACAAATCTGGTAGGATTCAGTGACTCTGATTGGGCAGGCAACACTGAAATTACCCGATCTTTTTCGAGCGCGACGGGGGACGCGCGGAAAAGGCGGCTGTCTTTCGCGGAGGGTTGTGTCTGAGACCTCGCTTCATGGGAAGGAAAATGAGGAGTCGCCACGCAGTTTTTGTATTTTGAGCCCAAAACTTTGAGAAATGGCTTTGAAAAGGGTGTCGTTTTTATTGGTAGCAAAAACTTAGGAAAAGGCTTTTGAAAACGGGGATCATTTTTATTGGTAGCAAAAATGAGTAAAAAGCTTTGAAAATGGGGATCATTTTTATTGGTAGCAAAAACGAGTAAAAAGCTTTGAGTACCAGAGATTTTTAGGTTCGGAGGTCACGTTACGTTTTGGGAAGAGTATTACGAGATCACCCAAAACGCCTCGCATGACGAGTCTTTCTACCTTTCTCGAAAACGTGCGTGTGTGTGTGTGTGTGATTTTGAAATGGGTGCTTGAAGGACAAGCTTAATCTTGGTTTGAATGTCAAACGTTGATTAGGTGACTTTATTGAAAAGACGAGCGTTTGCGTGGCAAACGTCGGTTTTGAGACATAAATGAGCGTTTGCGTGACAAACGTCGATTTTGAGCGGGCGAGTCATTGTTAACGATTTTTACGGGAAAAAACGTATTAAATGATTTTGAGTGTCAAATGGCGGCTTTTAGTTTGAAAGATGAGCGTTTGTGGGCCAAACGTCATTTTGCGCGTTTTGAAAGAGAGTTCGACGGGCGAACTCCGGTTTTGAACCGGGCATTACATTGTTAACGATTTTACGGGAAAATGCGTATTAAATGACATGCGATCAACGAATCGGGTTGCGATTCGGACTTTGAAAAGTAAATACTATCAACGATCCAAACGGGTCGGACTTGTAAATGACAGTATTTAAAGCAGTGTCAACGGAATCAAACGATCCGGAATCGTAAATGACGATCAACGAGACCAAACGGCTCGGAATGGTAAATGACGATCGATAAGCCAAACGGCTCGGAATGGTAAATGACGATCGACAAGCCAAACGGCTCGGAATGGTAAATGACAGAAAGTAAAGGACGATCAACGGATCGATCGATCCGGACTTTTAAATGACATAAAAGTAAACGGAACGGGGTCGGAACGCCGCTTTAACCCGTGATTACTTCTCTTACGGGAAGAGAAGAGGATCGAGGGGCTAAAACGTATCGAATCCCGTTAGACGGAGGCGTCTACATTTCAGTAACGGCGTTCGAAACGGTTGTGGCGACTGGCGCGTAAACCGAGACAAAACGAGAGATTTAGAGAGAGGGAGTTATACCTATGGCTAGGGTCGACTCCTTTGGCTCGGAAGGTGTGTACGGGACACGGAAAGTGATTCGAAAGGTTGTTTCGAAGTTGTAAAGGGCGTATTTGATCGAAATACGAAGGTTTCACGCGAATCGAGGCAAACGGGAGCTCGGAAGGGGGTGAAACTGGCTTGGGCCGAATGTGGAGTGAATTTTGGGGTAAAATTTCATCTTCTCTTGCAAATGACTGCAACTTCTATTTATAGGTGAAAAATGCAGTGGAAGTCCGAACGGACTTGGACTGAATCCAGGGGGGGTTTTGGGTATTTTGGAAGTCTGGTGGACTTGCTGGCAATTTCAGGAAAAGTGCACAGGGAGTCCGGCCGGACTAGGCTTGCAAACCAGGGATATTTTGGTCTTTTGGCCTTGATTTGTGATTGACGAGTGACTAGAGGGAGGTGGCATGTGTGCCACGTGCCCCCTGAGTCACCAGCTGAGGTGTCAACTTGTCCTCGGGTCCCGGTTTTGTCCGTTTTTTAAATAATAGTCCGAAAAATGTCCGAAACGCCCCCGGAAAGTGCCGGAAAGTGCGTTTTTCAGGGAAAGCCAGGCTTTTAACGTGTGATGACACGTGTTAAGTAGGCTTGACATCGGGATGCTCGGGGCATTCCCAGGACGTCTCGATGGCTTGATAACGGGGAGTTAACGAGTTCCGGTTAACCTGGAGCGGGCCAGTTAACGGATTTCGGTTAACTTTCTGACGGATTTGACGATCCGGATTTGGGTACTTACAGTTAGCCCCTCGGCGACGTCACTTCCGAAGGAAGTGGGGTCGTCGAAAAAGATAAGGATCCAAATCGGGATGCCTTACTTTGAAAGAGAGACCTGGCGGTCAGCTGGCTGGACCCTTAGCGAAAAGGATTCCTACGTATCCCGAGCGGGAATCAAGCCGATCGTAGTTCGAAAGGGGCAAGGGCCGCGCGTGGGGACCTTGACCTGAGCGAGACTGTTCGGAGGCGTCTGAACCTGGGATGAGACTATTGGGAGGCGTCTGAACCTGGGATTTTTGAAACTTTCGAGGGCGTGTGGCGCCTCAAACCGAAGGTGCTGATACTGACGAGGGCGTGTGGCATCTCAAACCGGAGATGCTGATGCTGACGAGGGCGTGTGGCGCCTCAAACCGGAGATGTTGAGGATACGTTTATCCTGAAACGAAGGCGTTCGTGCCTTAGGTGCTGGGCTTATTGCAGTTGCCAGCCTTATCCCGCTGGGGATAGGGCTGCAATGATGGGAACGGTTGTGTTAAACTGGCGTTATTAACAACTCGGAAGGATCGACGCTTTTTCTTTAGAATCCTGCTGGGGATGAGCATTCGGGCTTACCTTGATGGCCGAAGAGGGATTGTTGTGCGGGCTTACCTTGATGGCCGCTGAGGTGGAACGATCGGGCTTACGACTGGCGGCCGGGGAGATGAATGTTCACTTGCTGAAGTGACAAGATGTTCGGGCTTACGAGGATGGCCGAAGAGGGATTGTTGCAAGACGTTCGTGCCTTGGGATTTGGGCTTATTGCAGTTGCCGAGGAGAAAATATTGCAAGACGTTCGTGTCTTGGGGTTTTGGGCTTATTGCAGTTGCCGAGGAGATGACTGTTGCAAGACGTTCGTGTCTTGGGGCTTTGGGCTTATTGCAGTTGCCAGGGAGAAAATATTGCAAGACGTTCGTGTCTTGGGGCTTTGGGCTTATTGCAGTTGCCAGGGAGAAAATATTGCAAGACGTTCGTGTCTTGGGGCTTTGGGCTTATTGCAGTTGCCGGGGAGAAAATATTGCAAGACGTTCGTGTCTTGGGGTTTTGGGCTTATTGCAGTTGCCGAGGAGAAAATATTGCAAGACGTTCGTGTCTTGGGGTTTTGGGCTTATTGCAGTTGCCAAGGAGGATGACGATAATGAAAACCATTAGGAAATTTAGCGTCGGGAGACGAAATCGTAACTGAAATGTCCGGAGACATGGAGTGAGCGTTTGAATGTCAAACGTCAACTAGGATTGAAGTGAGCGTTTGAATGTCAAACGTCAACTGGGATTGGAGTGAGCGTTTGAATGTCAAACGTCAACTGGGATTGGAGTGATCGTTTGAATGTCAAACGTCAACTGGGATTGAATTTAACGTCTGGAGACGAGCGTTAGTGAGGACTAACTGGAAATTTAACGTCTGGAGACGGGCGTTAGTGAGGACTAACTGAGAATTTAACGTCTGGAGACGAGCGTTAGTGAGGACTAACTGGAATTTAACGTCTGGAGACGAGCGTTAGTGAGGACTAACTGGAATTTAACGTCTGGAGACGAGCGTTAGTGAGGACTAACTGGAATTTAACGTTTGGAGACGAGCGTTAGTGAAAACTAACTGAGATTCATCCTCGGGGGATGGGGTCGGTTGACGTGTCCACTACCAAGAGTAGGGGAGATGACGAGATGTGAAATCTCGGGAGAGGATCTCACGAGGGAGAATAATAGGAAAGGGTCTCACGAGGAGATGGCGAGATGCGAAATCTCGGGAAGGAATCTCACGGGGAGATAGCGAGATGTAGGATCTCGAAAAGGAATCTCACGAGGAGATGGCAAGATGCGGAATCTCGGGGAGGAATCTCACGGGGAGATAGCGAGATGTAGGATCTCGAAAAGGAATCTCACGAGGAGATGGCAAGATGCGGAATCTCGGAAAGGAATCTCACAGGGAGATGACGAGATGCGGAATCTCGGAAAGGAATCTCACGGGGAGATAGCGAGATGCGGAATCTTGGAAAGGAATCTCACGGGGAGATGGCGAGATGCGGAATCTCGGGAAGGAATCTCACGGGGAGATGGCGAGATGCGGAATCTCGGAAAGGAATCTCACGGGGAGATGGCGAGATGCGGAATCTCGAAAAGGAATCTCACGGGGAGATGGCGAGATGCGGAATCTCGGAAAGGAATCTCACGGGGAGATGGCGAGATGCGGAATCTCGGGAAGGAATCTCACGGGGAGATGGCGAGATGCGGAATCTCGGAAAGGAATCTCACGGGGAGATGGCGAGTAGTCCTTTTTACTGCTTTCTTTTTTTTTGTATCGTCCGGAACGATTTGAGTTGTACTGTATTTGCAAAAAAGGCGCCCGTGGGGCGGAACCTGTACTTCGCATATTTATTCTATGATCACCTTCAGTTATTTTCGGCAAATAAGCAAATAGGTTAATCAAAAATAAATAACAAGAGAGATGCATTAAAAATTGAACGGGTCAAAAATTAAGCATGTATGCACTGATTTTTAATTATTTGCACTGTTGCACGAGCCCGGGGCGGAAGGGATATTGACATTGGTTGAATGAAATCAGGGGCAGGCACGCAGATTTCATAGGAGTGAACAGAGCATGGTTTGGAAATGTTTCCAAATTAGGGGCAGCTGGCTGCAGAGTTGACCAGGTCAACTGCAGGGGGAGTCCGGCCGGACTAGAACTGAATTTACAGATTCCTTAAATTGCAGTTTCAGCTTTGCAATTGGTAGGGAAACTGCGCATTTGCTTGGTTCATTCTGGCTGAACTTTCTCAAACTTCCAAGGCTTCCTTCACTTTCTGACATGGCTCCCTTTCCCAAGTTACCGTCTCGGATGCAAGAGCGGTATTTGGACAACTTTCAGTCGTGGGTACGGAACCACACGAGGCAGAATAAAAGGTTTTTCGAAGGCTGTTATGGAATGAAATCTGTTTGGGCTTTGAAGGAGCTCATGCCAGATTGGGACCTTTTGAGAGCGGCGTCTCGGTTCTGGGACGTACGGAGGAATGTGTACAGCTTTTCGTACAACGAAATCACTCCTACGTTAGAAGATTTCCGGGCCATTCTGGGAGGACCGGAGACTAATGCCTAGTTCTTCCGTATCTTTGGTGGCATGGCCACCGTTGAGAAGCTAGTGTCTTTGCTTGGTATCTCGGCTGGAGAAGCATACGGGATGCCGATACAGATACCGATTATGTTGACTTTTCTGGATCGCTCAAAGATTTGCCGGAGCCGAGGGGAGCGTCTTTTCGTGGGACGCGTTCGCTCCGTGCGCGATTGCTACTGTTCACATTCACGTCTTTGGGTGTGTGCCATCACAAAGCAGTAATCGGGACTGGTGAGGCAAGGCCGAACGGGGAGACATCGTGCCGTTGGTCTTAGCGAGACGTTCCCGGGCATAGGCCTCGGATGGCGACCGGTGCCGATACGTGGGGAGGGAGTCCCGCTATGCTTACCATGTGGGCCGAGGGAGAGGCTGCAAATGATGCCCGAGGTGCCAATGTCTTGTGACGCTTGGTCCTTCTCTCGACGTCCTCACGGTAATAGGGGTAATCAGCCGAGCCGGAGCTCGGATGGCCGGACTTTGCACGCATCACTTGCGATGGTGGGTTCCCATAGGAAGTTACAGACTTGTCGGACCACTCGGGAGGGTCTCGTTGGTTGTCGAGTGCCGGCTGTCTCGAGACATCTTTCTACATTCCATCGTTGGTTCTCGCGATGCACGGGCCGAGCGTGCCACCGACGGATTTGAGTTATCGCGCTACCTTTGAGGTGGGATCTCTGCGGATGGAAGATCCTTCGACGCTATTGTTGCTCACACGCCGGTGGCAATACACGTTATTTCCTCGCCAGGTTCTCCTTCACCAGGGGGCACGTCTCGTCGACGCAAAGATCCGGACCGGTACGAAGAGTGTATGGGGGAGACATATGTGTCTATTTTGTGGAGACGGAGTGAGTTGTTAGGTGCCGATCACCTGGACAAATTTCGACCATGAGGATGACCGAAGCGAGGGCTAACCCCTGGAATCGTATCGGGCGATGCCATGGTTGATTATGTGACCAGTCTTTGATCGGGCAGCCAATCGAGCACCGTTATGATGGCTCGAAGTGAGGCGGCTCGTAATAGAGCTAGGAAGGGGCCTGCATTGATAGCCACAGTTTGACAGAGGCGTCGGGAAGCGGTCCCCGAGCCAGGTAGAAGGACTACCGGAATATTTCCCGTGAAGGTGAAGAACACTCGCCGGGAAAAGGAAGGGGAAGAAGGATGAAGGACCAAGTACGGAAACTAGGTTGACCTTCTTTGTCCGTAGTATCCACCCATTGTCATTGCGCACATTAACCGATTAATGTTTTATTTTAGTTTTGCTAGCGTGTAGCGAGTCAAGAGTTGGCAGTGCTTGAACTCATCAAAGATTGTTTTAACCGTAATGAATTTGTAGGTTAAATGACAAGAGTTTTTCAAAACACAAGCAAATGATGCTTATTGTATTTTTTTTGTTTTTTAGACCGAACCAATGATGGCTGCCTACGTTCCCCTTTTACAATTGGACTAAGGGGCTCAGGTCACCGTAGTTCGACACTTTTAGGTGAATTTGAGAAAACGAAGACAAAAGGAGTGCGACCTGCTTTTTACCCGGATCATTAGCGGAATGTATCCAGTTGGGTATTACTCTTTTAGCACTCTTAATTTACTGAGGGGGACAGTGTATGGGGAAGGGGAGTTGACTCATGCTCTTCCTCAAACGAAGTATCTGCGGAGCTTGCTTCCGTTCACGGGGTTCACGAAAGGGTTTCCGTCCAAATCGCTAGCTTCATGGCTCCTCCGCAGAAGATTCTTTGTACCACGAACGGTCCTATCCAAGTAGGCTCCCACTTTCCGAGGGATTGGTCCGCGTAGGAGGCTTCTCCTTTAGCACCAAGTCGCCTTCTTTGATGTCTCGCATTTTGACTTTCTTGTCGAATGCTCGGGCCATTCCGCTCTGGTAGGCTCGAGTGTGTTCCATGGCTTTCAATCGCGCTCGTCAAGTAGAGCAAGTTCATCGTGACGGCTTTGTAGCCATTCGACTTCATTGATCCCGTTTCCAAGAGTACTCGGAGGGATGGAATTTCCAATTCCACGGTAACATTGCTTCCATTCCGTAGGTAAGCGCGAACGAGTCTCCCCGCGGTTCGACTCCGATGTTCGGTATCCCCAGAGCTAGATGTAGCTTTTCGGGCCGGCCCGACCTCCGATGGTCATCTTCTCGATTATCATGGCGAGAGTCTTGTTGGGCCGCCTCTGCGCACCATTGGTTTGTGGTCTGTAAGGAGATGACTTGTGACGTGTGATTCTGAATTCGGTCAGAAGTTGGTCACAATATCCTTCGAAGTGGGTCCCATTGTCGGAGATGATCTCGTTGGGCACTCCGTATCGGCACATGATGTTCTCTCGGATGAACTCGGCCACCTTCTAAGAATTCGCACTCAGACGATCTGGCTTCTACCCATTTGGTGAAGTAGTCGACTGCAACTAGAATGAACTCGTGACCATTGCTCCCAGGCGGAGTGATCTTGCCGATGACGTCGATTCCCCATGTGGCGAAAGGCCATGGCGTAGTCATGCAATAGAGCTCATGTGGAGGGATGTGATTGAGATTGGAGAACCGTTGACATTTGTCGCAGCTTCGGACGAACTGATGCAAAACCGTTTCTATTGATATCCAATAGTATCCCATACGGAGAATGATCCGTGTCAAAGCTCGGGCGTTCATGTGCGGACCGCAGTTCCGTTGTGAACTTCGTTCATTAGCTCGCTGGCTTTTTCTTTGTTTACACACCGAAGGAGTGGTCCTCGTGGCGCTTCTTGTACAACATACCCCCCGTAATGACGAAATGGGATGCCGTGCGATTTAATGCCATCATGTTTTTGGCTTTGATCCCTTCTTTGTATTTTCCATCTTCATTTGTGAAGGAAGCTTCTCCGTTGTGGAGGTACTGGTAAATTTGAGTATACCAGGGGTTCGTCGATCGTTTCTTTTTCTTTTTCGATCTCACAGAATAGGCGGGTGTTTCCCGTCTCGCCATTCTCGAGGGGTTTTACCGTTTTCCCATCGGGAATTTCGACAAGAGAGGCGAGGGTTGCTGCATGCTCGCGAGCGGTTCCCTGTCTCTTGGCAAATAGTGGAAAGAGATGTCCTTGAACCGAGCAATGAGCTCCTCCATGTACGAGTGGTACTTCAAGGCCGAGAATCTACCGTCTTCCATTTGTTGGACACTTGATTGATGATCACGCGAGTCTCCGTATACATCCACTCCGAGATGTTGCGCCGAGGCGGCTTCCTGCACTGGCCGCACAAGCTTCGTATTCTGTCAGCCGTTGTTGGTCGCTTCAAAATTTAGCTTGATGGCTATAGGAGTATGCTCGTCCTTGGGATCGACAAGGAGCATTCCAATACCATTCCCCTTCTTGTTGGCTGCCCCATCAAAGAAGAGTTGCCAGCGGTTTGCGCTGTCGAGTGAAAAGATTCCATCATCCGAAAACTGCGGATCAGGACCCTTAGGTTCACTGCTTGGGAAGTTGGCCAGCTGATCTGCCATGACTCTGCCCTTTGTTGATTTTCTGACCATGTACTTGATGTCGAACTCAGCCAGGAAGAATGACCACTTGGCTAGTCGCATTGACAGGGATGGCTTGTCAAAGAGATATCGGACAGGGTCCATTTTGGAGACCAGGAGCACTGATATCAGGGCTTCTTTTTCGGCACCGGCGAAGAAACTGCCCACTTGTGTCTCTTTAGGCTCTTGCACTAACCCCAGGTTCACTTTGGTTATAACCTCTTCGGCAGCTTGGGCCCGGTTGTCCTCTTGGTCGATTACACGCTCGAGAACTTCCCTAATGTATTGCTCATTTAATGTGTCTGCTTCTTTATCAATTGAGTTATTAACGTCTTTTAAGTTGTTTGTTAACTTATCAGTTGTTAAAGTGGCAATGAGAGGATACTCCGAACGGTCAGACCTTTCATTAAACGAGAAAGGAGATACATGGTTGGCTACATTATCATAGTCCTCCGGCGTAAGGCCATTGGATGACTCAGAGGACTGGACTCTGACAAGGACTGACTCAGAGGGTTTGAGACCGGGTTTAGGGAGATGTGGGTACGGGCCCAGCTTGTCTTCCAACTCTGCCTGGCTTGCCCTTGGTCCGGTGAAGGTTACCAGTTCTTCAAAGGGGCATTCTTTGGATGCTTGATGAGGGTTCGGGGATCAAGAGGCTTGGCTTGTCCCGATCATGGCGATCATTCTCGTTCTGGAGCCTGTGTCAATCGTGTTTGGTACCTCCGTGACTTCTTCAAAAGACTCTGTAGAGTCTGGTCCACCGAGAGCGTCTTCTATGAATTCCTGGTTCCTTCGCTTTGGAGTTACCGTCTCGAATGTGGCCTCGCGGCCGATCCGAACAATGCGTTTCCCGTGAAGAGTACCTTGAGTTGCTCCTCCGAATCTGGATTCCCTTGAATGTGTACTCATGCTGGACTGTGGTGGCGGCTGGTCCAGGTAGAGCCGTGATGTCGAGGAACGCTCCCTAATCGGATTAGCTTTGAGTCCTCTCAAACGCTGAGGTCCCGTGCTAGGCCGTTCCACTCGTCCGTAGTCTTTCGTCGACTATCTCTCGCTTCTTTCTCATCTTCATCGGGCCCACCGTCGGCCCCCGCCCGTCCGTCGGATTTCGCCGTCGGTCCACTCCGCTGCTATCGGTTCCCTTGCTGGGTCCCCTCGGCTCTGCCGGTTCCTCTTCGGTCCCCAGCTTCGCTTCGGTTCCCTTGGTGAAGTAATGAGCGAGGTCGAAACTGTAAGGTCGTAGGTCGGGTGTGCCGTCGGAGGTTCCCCTTTTGTGGGCTGCTGCCTTGGTGCGGGCGAGCCTTTTGCTTTTCTTTATGTCAGCTGGTGTTGGCACGTAGCCAAGCCCCTGGACCGTGGTGTGGTCCTTGACTTCAATGACTTGGTGCTGGCCTTGTAGCCTTTTGCCAAGCCCCAGTCCCGGGATGAAGTTCATGAGTTTCATCATCTTCATGGCGGGAGGAATCTGATCGTGAGACAGTGGAAGGTCCACGTTGCATATTTGGACTTTGGAGGTCTCCAGAGTAAATCCAGTTAATGGCATGTCGTCACTGTGCTTGATTTCTAACACTGGAATGTCGTTGGTGTTGGTCCCCTCGGTGGTGACGCTGTCACCGTAGACTGTAGTTATCTCGTTGCCTTGCACGAACTTGAGGCACTGATGAAGGGTGGATGCCACGCCATTGATTTGATGCAGCTGGGACGCCCAGACGGGATGGCTGTGAAAGTGATTGGAATGTCCAACACTTGGAATTCGGTGGGAATCATCCGCTTGCCGAACTAGATATTGAGAGTTGCGATCCCGAGAACTGTACGGGAAGTAGAGTCATAGGCCTTGACAGAGTGGACTGAAGGCTTCAGATCTGTGGGCTTGATGTCAAGCAGGTCCATCATCTTGGCGGGCAAGACATTCATTCCGGACCCTCCGTCTACCAACACGCGGGGAAGGCGACGCTCGTCCGGTTGATCGTGATATAGAGCGGCTCATTGTGGTCGCCCCAAATTTTGGAAGGTCCAAATCGTGAAGGTGATAATGTTGCCGTAGTGGATGTTACCAATCATCCGAATGACTTCATCGGTGTTGCGTCCACGGGGACCATGGTACGGGCCAGGCTTTCCTCTAGCTTGAGCTTGTGAGGATATGAAGAGGTGAGCGAGAGACCAAAGGGAAATGTTCGCCTGAGTCCGCTTGAGCCGAGTGAGGATCGGGTCCTCTTTCACCGGAACTTGCGTCTTGGCTGGCCGGATTGCGGTTACGGCTCCGTCGGCTTTTTGGTGGCCTTAGGTGGTGGTGCATGGATTTGACCCGATCGGGTTAGAACGCCGACGTCGGTTTGGTCCCTTCGAATGTGCCGCTCCGAGTTGAGCCAGTTAGAGGAGGATTCCTCGTAGCATAGGGCCATATGTCCGCTTTCAACTCGTTGATTGTATACATGGGCTTCCGGAGCTTCGGCGGCCTTGACGGATTTTGTCCCAGAGACCGGTTTGGGTGCCTCTCGGGGAGGTAGCCTACGGATTGCCGTAGCCGTTCGAATGTCGGTGCACAGCTGATCGCCCGGATTGAACCGTGGGTTGCTGACTCCGGGGGAGGTTGGAGAGTTCTCGGCTGAGGCGAACGGTCTCCCTGATCTCTTCACGGTATATCGCATTCCTTTCCTTCTTGCTGAGCATACTCAGGGCATTCTGGAGTTGGTTTTGGCGATACTCATGGTTTGCTAGTTTTCCTCCACTCTTGGCCCAGATTAACTTTCTTGCAGCGGAGTCCGCGTCGAGAGTTAGTGCCTGCGTTTCTTCCCACGTGAGAATAGCCAGAGCTTCTTTGAACTGTGTGCGGCAGTCCAGGTAAACCTCCATTGGGGAGAGTTTCCTCCTTTGTTTTATCTGAGTGGCGGGTATGTCAGAAGGTGAGTACACGGCTTCCCGAACATCTGCCCATGTGGTGGTTGCCTGTCCCGATTGATCGTTTCGTAAACGAAATTCATGCAATGGAACTTCCTTGAGTAATTGCTCAAGACGAATTTCCATCCTTCTCTTGTTTTTGAATAGACCTTCCTCTCTGAGTTGGCCTTTCAATTTGAGTACGGAAATGATCCGCTCCCATCCTCCCAGGACCCTTGGGAGTCCGGTTTTGTTGACTTCATGTCCAGCTTGGAAGAGAATAGTTTCATCGTCTTCGTCATCGCTTTCATGGAGAACTTGCTTTCCTCGGGGAGGTAAGCGCTGTGATCCGTTCTGCTGGGCCGTTCCATCTCCTAGGTCATCGGGACCGTTGACCACCCTTGTTTGGCGGAGGGGGTTGGATGAGAACAGACGGTAGTTGAGGAAGTTGCCGTGGGCAAAACCTTTGAGGTCGAACTGGTCTAGAGTGGCCTCTAGCTTTCTGTCTGCAGCAGCCTGTGACACTTTAAGGGCTTGGTCCCTGTAGGTCTTTCGAGCTTGGTCTTCGTCCCAAAGATGACTTTCTTGAGCGGCTAGTTCCATGAGGGCTTTCCTAGCGAGAGTTAAACAATCTCCGTAGGTACGCACCGTCTGACTAGTGTCTAGAACCGTCATCACATTCAAATCACCGAATGGCGGAAACACCTGGATTACGTTGACAAAGGAAGTTGGACTGGGACATTCCATGCGGCCTTCCTTGATCTCGATTACCAAGAAGTTTGCCCATATTTGCTTGATTGACCCCACGGGGGTGTTGAATTCTGCAATGTTGACGGTCTCGTGATCTCGCTGGATCGCCAAGTCTATCGTGAGCTAGCAATCGGCGCGGGATGTCTGAATCCGGGGCCGTGACGGCTGGGAGCAGAATCGAACCGGAGCATGTTGATGCTGAGGTGGTCATTTCCCATGTCGGAAGCTGACTCTGTCTTGCGGGGAAGACTTTCACAGATGTTTTCGGGGTGGCTACCGGAAGCATTCCCGAGGTGGATCTGATTCGTAGCAGGGCGAGGAGCTCGGCCTCCTTCGCTGTTGCCTCTGGCCTTGGCGGCGCTTGAGGGTATAAGCTTGACTGACGGCACAGGCCGGTTGCCACTGGGGCTGGTACTCGGAAGTAATGATGAGCTCTGAGCTCGCTTGGCCAGGGCCTCGTTTACCATGAGCAGGCAATCGTCGAGGGTGACCTTGGTGTTGCAGAATCTGATAACAAGGACTGGATCCTTGGCTTCATCAGGATATCTGGAATAGATGATGTTGACGAAGTCGTCGTCATTCACTTGATCAGAGGGATTCCTTGTTTCGTGAATCACGTGCTTCCAATTGTCGGATAGCTTCCTGTACTGGACATTGAGCTTGACAATCTCCATCGTATTGGAGCCTTGATCGTAGGTGACCTGATCGGAAGGAGTGCCGTCCTCAAAACTGAGCATGTGAATGCAGAGGTCTGCCCGCGGGTCTGCCGCGTCTTCGACTCCGGAGAGTCCTGATTCGTCATCGTCTGACGGCTCAACCCAAACGTAGGGACGTATTGCGTCCAGTTGCGTTGCTGGAGCTGCTAGGAAAACATCATGCTCTTCGCTGGAGAAGAGGGGTGCATCGGGTAATTCCTCGTGGAGGACTTTCCATACGACTTCCATGCATTCATCCCGAGAATGACGGTGCTTGTTAACCTTTATCACAAAGACTTCTTCGCCTGGCGGGGCCAGAGAGTTTGTTTGAAGAATGCTGACGAACCTCCGATTGGTGACTGGGGGTTTATGTGCCCGCATCATGGCGATGTTCCGTTTCTTTCCAATCCGCTCCAAATGTTGGAATCGGCTAGTTGAACTTGATGTCGGGCTCTGTGGTCCGCCTCGCTTTCGAGTACGTTTACATAGTTAGCATCTCCGGACTCTGAGGGATTCTGATGAGATTTGCCCTGATAGTCCCTGGGTTGATTTGAAGGAGGTAGCCCCGATGTCTGGTATCGGGCACGCTTGGCTACGGTTTCGACTTCGTTTCCACTGAGGAAGCTGTCTCCCCTAATGACTTCAAGATCTCCCTGCCGGTTGATGAACTTGACACATTGGTGGAGAGTGGACGCTATGGCTTTCATGTGATGTAGCCAAGGGCGTCCTAGAAGAGTTGTGAACTCGGATGGAATGTCCATTACGTGGAACTTTGCTGGCACTATTTGGGTTTCGAACCAGAGCTCCAGAGTCACCGTCCCTAGGATGGGACGAGTTGTGTTGTCGTAGGCCTTGATAGTCCGAACTGACGGGATCAAGTGGCTTTCGTGGATGCGGAGGGCTCGCATCATGCTGAGAGGGAGAACATTAACGGCTGACCCGTTGTCTACCAATACTCCGGGGAGTGATATGGTGTTGAGCTTGATAGTAATGTACAGAGCTTCGTTGTGCCCCGAGGCATCACTTGGCAGGTCTTCATCACAAAACGTGATCATGCTGCCATAAAGCCGAGAGTCGTAGATCTCGTCTCTGTCCGGAGAAGGAGAGTCATCCAGCCATCCGTTTCCTGTTTTCCTCTTGCGAGGCAGAGCCTTTACTGGAACCTCGGGATTGCGTTGAGGCTGTTTGTGGCGGTTGCCGCCCTTGGTTAGCACATTGATCGAGTGCGAGTGCCAAGTGGACTTTGATCTTCCTTTACCGGACCGAGCTCGGAAGCTGGACAAATTGAACCTTGGCTGATCCCCGCGGGGTTACGCTGATCGCGCAAGGTTACCAAGATCCGGTGTATTCCTGAGCCACAGGGTCTGAATTCTGGTTTCGCCGGGACTTTTCGGCTTTCCCACCCCGTCTCGCTCTAAAGCCGCATGGCCTGGAGGCAAGGAGGATTGGGCCGGAGTAGAGTACGTAATAGTCGAACCTCCCAAGGTTCCCGAGTGTACCTACACCGGTGTCTCCAAACTTCGTATCTCTCTCTCGATTCTTGTTGAGAGGACTTCTTCTTTTGTTTTCTCGAGGATTGCTCCGGACTGTTTCTCGGGACTCGTACTCCGGGCAAAGGCGGAGCGATCGCGGGCATATCGTAGGCCTGATGTGAACATTAGAGGAGGATCCAGCTGAGAGAGGCGGAGAAACTGGTTCTGCAGCAATCATCTTGGGTATCCACTCAATGGAATTCACGCTGTTATTGTTCGGAAAAGGGTTCCCGACTGTATTGGGCCCACGGGGGCGTTCCAACTTGCCTTCTTCTATCAGATTCTGGATCTCGTATCGTAACCCTATACAGTTGTCTGTGGTGTGGCCGTGATACTGATGGAAGGCGCAGTACTTGTTCTGATCCGCATTGGCTACGGGATTCTTGGGTTTGTAATTAGCGACGGGTTTAAGGAGACCTTCCTTAATTAACCCTTCCAGCATCTTGCTCAGTGGTATGTCGAACTTGTCAAAGTGTACGGCAGACCGCTTCTGAGTAGGATTGCTGCTTTGCGGGGCCAGGTTTACGTTGCCGCCGTCACGATGAATGTAGTTGACAGACGTATCTTTCCCTTTGCCGGGGGCCGGTGCGGGATTGTATGCAACTGCGGAGCGATATCTGTATGGCTGTGCAGTAACCAACTTTTCTTTGAGGTCCTTCTCGAACTGTGAGCCGGCATTGACCATGGCCCGGAGATCTGGGAAGAAATGATGACTGATGAGAGTTCTGATGGACGGTCTTAAGTAGGACTTGAAGATCCGCATCTGTTCATCCTTGGAGAGTGGCTCCATGATCTCGGAGAGTTTCCAACTCCACCTTTTGTAGAATTCTCCTACACTTTCATCCGCTTTCTGTTCAGTGGTGATTAAGTCCTCGCGACTTGTTTCCCACTCTAAATTGGATCGGTACCGTTCCAGGAAGATGTTGCTGATCTGATCCCAGGTGTGGCGATCCGCAGGCTTGACTCTCAGAAACCACCGTAACGCTGAACTTTTAAGCGTATGCTGGAAGTGGTCGGCCATTTGTTGGAGGGTTGCTCCTTTTGCTCTCATGCCGAGAACATAAGTGTCGACATGCGTTTGAGGACATTCGGTTCCGTCGAATCGGTCCATCTCTGGCATTCTGAACTTGGCAGGGAGAGGCGTGACCATTCCCGGATCTGTGGATTTGAGCGTGTCATGCTTTGAGCTGCTCATGGTGGCTTTCAGGTCTTTCATCTGTTCGACCATCCAGGCTAAGGTTGGGTCCAGTGGTGGACTTTGAGGCTCGGCGCCGGGTGCTACCACGTGAGCGGTAGTGATGGGAGGAGGAAGACTTGGTATGTGAGAATACACAGGAGCCTTTTCTGAACTGTATCGGGGTTTGTCCCCGGTGTTTAGGGATTCGTGTATAGGCAAAGGGACGAACCCGGGAGGGTATTGAGAAATATTGGCATCTGCCTGAGATGGTCCAGCGGTGCGCTGGTGATATTGAGTGATAGGCGTAGCACTGGGCTGGCCCAAAATGACAGGGTTGCCCTGAGAAGTGGCAACATGGAGCCTAGGTCGGCTGTTTCCTTGGTTGGAAGGCATCCCGTATGTTGGCGGGGGAGGAACCTGACTGGAGGTTTGGTGAACTGGCTTTGGGGAATCGTCATCCTCGACCAGGACAAAAGTACCGTCTGACTGGGGGATAGCTGCTATACCTCGCTCATTCAGAAGCTGTACCACGAAATTCTGCTGATCTTCTTTCTGCCTCTTGTGAACCTCACAAGCCCGGATGGCTTCTTCCAAAGTCATATCTGTTACCGGTGGCGGGGGTCCGTCCCCGTCACGATTTCTCGGTGAGCTAGACATGTCGGAAATTCTGTCTGAGGGAACTGAGGGAACCGAAGAACTGTCTGACGCTGCCGTTACTGTGATCCTGGCAAGGCGCTGACCCGGAAATCTGAACCACTTTCTGCTCGCTGCAGGGGACGAAAGGAAGGGTTTAGGCTTCGGAAAGGGGTATTGGCTCAAGGTTTCGGGCTTGTGCAATGTGCAATTACCGATTTATGTTTACTTAAAGCGTGTTTTCTCAGAGTCCTAATCGGTTGGAAAAGAGCAGGTCTTCTTTTTCGCAACTAATCCTAGAGCTCTAATCAGTGGATCTCGTCACTACGCTTATAAGCCCCTCGTTTCCATTGTAGATCATCTTTCTCAGGACGGACTATCCCGAGCGAGGTCTGATAAGGCAAGCGAGTTCCACCAACAAAGGAAAAAGTGAACTTAAGGCTAGCTGATCACGCAAACTTTCGACGTGTGTGGCGTACGGGCCATAGTCGAGGTCAACGTCCTTAAGTTAAGGCGGGGATCGTGCCGAAATTTTGGCATGACCTCTCCTTACTCGCTTGTGCGAGAGACCTTAGCTTTTAGCGTTGGCCAAGTTGTGGCTGGCACGGTACATACGGCGAGGTTTGGTGACACGGCGTCACATTGAACCTTCGGGTATATTTTTCGGCAGAGCTCCGCGTCAAAGTCAAGGCTGAAGAGCTCAAGACTTCGGGTCGGGAACGACCTTTGGTCCTAATCTCTCGAGCTTGACTCGGAGCGGGTCCCGGCGTAAAAAACATACACTTAGGCTTTATGACACGAGCTGAGCCAAAAACCAACCGGGGTCTCGGACAAAGTGTGACACAAAGATTGCATGGCTTACACGGGCTAGGATGGGATGTTTGGGACGACCCCGTGCGCCCCCGAAAGGCATATGGCAGGCCAATCGGGGTGCAACTGATAAGGCCATCCCGGGTTAGGGGTTGTAGTGTGCAGTGTTCCGAGGCAGCAAGTGCGCGTGGTGTGCAGTCCACTACAGTTCCTTTTCTGAGTAAAACAGAGGTTTTGCAGAATGTGTCTTAAAGAATTATGATGCACAGTTCAAAAGACAGCATGAAAATCAAACATGAATGGGGATGCACAAACATGGTAAGATTTTGAAAAAAGTTGACAATGTAATGCCTTGGAAAAAACCGTTCGAGGTTTGAAAGTAACACACGCACGAAAACGAGGAAGGGTAAACGAAAGTTTGACCCACGGAAGGCTTTTTAGAAAACAACGGTAGTTTTGAAAAAAGTATCTTTGTCCCCAGCGGAGTCGCCAACTGAAATTACCCGATTTTTTCGCGCGCGGCGGGGGACGCGCGGAAAAGGCGGCTGTCTTTCGCGGAGGGTTGTGTCTGAGACCTCGCTTCATGGGAAGGAAAATGAGGAGTCGCCACACAGTTTTTGTATTTTGAGCTCAAAACTTTGAGAAATGGCTTTGAAAAGGGTGTCGTTTTTATTGGTAGCAAAAACTTAGGAAAAGGCTTTTGAAAACGGGGATCATTTTTATTGGTAGCAAAAATGAGTAAAAAGCTTTGAAAATGGGGATCATTTTTATTGGTAGCAAAAACGAGTAAAAAGCTTTGAGTACCAGAGATTGTTAGGTTCGGAGGTCACGTTCCTTTTTGGGAAGAGTATTACGAGATCACCCAAAACGCCTCGCATGACGAGTCTTTCTACCTTTCTCGAAAACGTGCGTGTGTGTGTGTGTGTGATTTTGAAATGGGTGCTTGAAGGACAAGCTTAATCTTGGTTTGAATGTCAAACGTTGATTAGGTGACTTTATTGAAAAGACGAGCGTTTGCGTGGCAAACGTCGGTTTTGAGACAGAAATGAGCGTTTGCGTGACAAACGTCGATTTTGAGCGGGCGAGTCATTGTTAACGATTTTTACGGGAAAAAACGTATTAAATGATTTTGAGTGTCAAATGGCGGCTTTTAGTTTGAAAGATGAGCGTTTGTGGGCCAAACGTCATTTTGCGCGTTTTGAAAGAGAGTTCGACGGGCGAACTCCGGTTTTGAACCGGGCATTACATTGTTAACGATTTTACGGGAAAATGCATATTAAATGACATGCGATCAACGAATCGGGTTGCGATTTGGACTTTGAAAAGTAAATACTATCAACGATCCAAACGGGTCGGACTTGTAAATGACAGTATTTAAAGCAGTGTCAACGGAATCAAACGATCCGGAATCGTAAATGACGATCAACGAGACCAAACGGCTCGGAATGGTAAATGACGATTGACAAGCCAAACGGCTCGGAATGGTAAATGACAATGGACAAGCCAAACGGCTCGGAATGGTAAATGACAGAAAGTAAAGGACGATCAACGGATCGATCGATCCGGACTTTTAAATGACATAAAAGTAAACGGAACGGGGTCGGAACGCCGCTTTAACCCGTGATTACTTCTCTTACGGGAAGAGAAGAGGATCGAGGGGCTAAAACGTATCGAACCCCGTTAGACGGAGGCGTCTACATTTCAGTAACGGCGTTCGAAACGGTTGTGGCGAGTGGCGCGTAAACCGAGACGAAACGAGAGATTTAGAGAGAGGGAGTTATACCTATGGCTAGGGTCGACTCCTTTGGCTCGGAAGGTGTGTACGGGACACGGAAAGTGATTCGAAAGGTTGTTTCAAAGTTGTAAGGGGCGTATTTGATCGAAATACGAAGGTTTCACGTGAATCGAGGCAAACGGGAGCTCGGAAGGGGGTGAAACTGGCTTGGGCCGAATGTGGATTGAATTTTGGGGTAAAATTTCATCTTCTCTTGCAAATGACTGCAACTTCTATTTATAGGTGAAAAATGCAGTGGAAGTCCGGACGGACTTGGACTGAATTTAGGGGGGTTTTGGGTATTTTGGAAGTCTGGTGGACTTGCTGGCAATTTCAGGAAAAGTACACAGGGAGTCCGGCCGGACTAGGCTTGCAAACCAGGGGTATTTTGGCCTTGATTTGTGATTGACGAGTGACTAGAGGGAGGTGGCATGTGTGCCACGTGCCCCCTGAGTCACCAGCTGAGGTGTCAACTTGTCCTCGGGTCCCGGTTTTGTCCGTTTTTTAAATAACAGTCCGGAAAATGTCCGAAACGCCCCCGGAAAGTGTCGGAAAGTGCGTTTTTCAGGGAAAGCCAGGCTTTTAACGTGTGATGAAACGTGTTAAGTAGGCTTGACATCGGGATGCTTGGGGCATTCCCAGGACGTCTCGATGGCTTGATAACGGGGAGTTAACGAGTTCCGGTTAACCTGGAGCGGGCCAGTTAACGGATTTCGGTTAACTTTCTGACGGATTTGACGATCCGGTTTTGGGTACTTACAAACACTGATGATAGAAAAAGCACAACTGGAGGTTGCTTTTATCTTGGAAACAACTTAGTATCTTGGTATAGTAGAAAACAAAACTGTGTATCCCTTTCTACCGCTGAGTCAGAATATGTGGCTGTTGGGAGTTGTTGTTCTCAACTCCTTTGGATGAATCAGATGATTAAAGATTATGGTCTTAAAAGTAATATACTAACTGTTTTTTGTGATAATCTAAGTGCCATAGAAATATCAAAAAATCCTGTTCAACACTCACGTACTAAACATATTGACATTAGACATCATTTTATTCGTGATCTTGTTGAGCAAAAAATTATTGGCATGGAATCAATTAGCACTGAAAAACAGTTGGCTGACATTTTCACCAAAGCCCTTGATTTTCAGAGATTTTCTACTCTAAGGAAATCTCTGAGTTTGTGTGCAATATAATGATGTGATCCCCTGTGTGGTCACATCATATCTAACACCTGTATACTACAATTTAAAAAAAAAAATGCATTACATGATTTATCTCAGTGTGGTCACATGTGTTGCATCTTTGATTTGTTTCCTCTCTGAATTGTGAATCCTTCTTAAATAGTAGTCAACAACTGTTGACTCTAAATTTATCTTACTAGATGTCTCTTGGTGGATGCAAAAACAAAAAAAATAATTGGGAAACAGCTACTCCACTCATGGTATGAAGTCATTTCAATGTGATCAAAATGACTTCAAGAGAAAGTTTGAGTCAAATTGATAAGATCATTCGAAAGAGGGCTATCCATGAGATTAAGAAGAGTGAAAGCTACCCATAATTTATTTTTTCACGAAAAAATTGTATGTGGAAGCATTCTAGAGGCCAAGCAAGACAAGATTCTGATTCATTGACCTTCTTAGAGGAAATGCGTCCCCAGATGTAATTACATACTATGCCACACATCTACTAAGATTTATCCTTCACTTGTGTGTAAATTATGCATCATTAATATTTCTAGTCAACCTGGTCCTTGGTGAAAATTTCAATCAAATGCTTTTCTACTTCGAATTAATTTTAGTTATAATATTTTATGCTCAACGAAATTACTTATAAATTTTTTTAAAAATGTCCATATATTTAGGGGGAGTATGAGTATGTGATTTTTTTTATATCTATGGTAATTTCTTTATCTAAATTTTTTTTTAGCATTTATCTTTATCATCTAAATTCCCAAAGTTGTTAAGAACTCATTTACTCCAAGTAGTCCAACCGGCCAAAGGGAATTAGGATTAGCTTAGTTCAAATCAAATTAAATCTATCTACAGTGACCTAAGCCTAGTAGGGGTTAATGAGTGCTATCACATCTAATAAATACCAATCACCTCTTTGCCATAAAACCCTCGCCGGTCAGTGTTTAAACCTTCCAAACCCTTCTAAATTCCAAAACCCTCTCTGTTTCTCCTCTGTTCGTCACCAAGCAATGGCGTCTCCGGCTAAGTCACCCTCTCCGATTGCCGCTAGCTCACCTCCTCCATCTCCGACGTCCAAACCAAGTGCTGCCGTTGAGCTTTTTGTCGACACCAATGCTACCCCTGTTTCAATGTCGCTCCCAGGTGCTGCTGACAATGCTATTGACGCCGATAATCCTGGGGATTTGAAAGCTATAGGTGCAATGGCAGGGATAGCTAGAGGCCCTAATTGGTCGTTGAGGCAGATGGGTTTCTCTCTTAATATGGGGGAGTTCACCCCTAGGGTTCGTCCAAACATGGCCGAGCCAGAGTTCATTGAAGACGAGGATAAGGACTTTGATCCCTCTTCTGATCTCAAGAGAAAAAGGGGAAAAGCAAAGGCTAGTGATTCTGGGAGCTCTTCTGGTAAACCCGTGTCTCAGAAGAGAAAATATGTGAGTGGTTTGTCTGTGTATTCAAGTGATTCTGAAGAAGAGGATGTTGAGGCATACAAAGTTGTGTCTAGAAGGTCTCAATCTGTAGAGCTTGAGGAGTTGAAGGAAGCTGATGAGATAATTGAATCTGTTGATCAGGACTTTGGAGATGACTTCCCTCACGACATTGTGACACCTGGGGATTTACATGCTAGAAGGATCGCCATATCTCAACAGTCCCATGCTCGTGCTACCGCAGGTGTTAATGCATCTCCAACCCCATCTCCTCCTGCTAACTCCCCAGTTGTTCCTTCTCAGTCTTCACCAGGAAACTGGTATTCTGGAATTCATTCTGAGGGTGATGAGGTGGAAGAGTATGATGAGACAGAGAATATCCCCCTTCGAGCTCTCTTGGATTTGAAGAAAGGCAAGGGCAAGGTGAGGCAAGCAAAGGCCAAAGCTATTGGTTCTATCTCTGCCCAAGCTTGAGACATTGGTTCAGACGATGATGAAGCTGAAGATGAGACGTTCAAACTTGGGAGAGATGAACTAGAAACAGAGAAGAAGGATGCTGCTGTGTAATAACATCTGCACCCTCACCTAGAAGGAGCTTGAGATTATCTGGTCCCTCTAAAGCTGATCTGCCTAAGCCAAGGCATACCCCAAGTCCTAAATCCTCTTCAAGGAAGGTAAGCCCCCTCTCACCTGAAAAATTTATGTCTAAGTCTGTGAAAGAGAGGTTTGAATTCTTTAGGAAAAAGGGTTTTTTGGTGGAAAGAGTCATTGACAAATCTTTTGAGGATGTTGGTATGAAACGATATTTAGAGGAAAAAGGCCTACTCTTTTCTGTGTCTTACCCAAACAACTATTATCCCTCACTTGTTAGTGAGTTCTATGCGGGTCTAGTTTAGGCTATTCAAGATCCTAGAGATGTTGGGTTTGAAAAGGTCAAAGTTCGTGGCACTCTCATTAATTTTTCTCCTGCCTTGATTAATATCTTTCTTCATGCTCCCAGTCCTCACATCCTTCCTCCTATGGCTCATAAGGATGAAATTGCCAATACCCTAACAAATGGTCTTGATCCTTCGTGGCACTCTCAATTCAAGTGCACAATGCTCACTTCCTTGTGTAGTTTTCTGTTTAAAATTTCTACTTTTAATTGGAAACCCTCCTCAAACAAAAACATTGTCACTATGTCACATGCGGATTTGATTCATAGGATTTTTACTGGTCAAGTATTTAACCTTGGTGAAGTGATATTTGGGAGTATAGTACAGTTTGTAAAAAAGGAGTTGCCATCTGATCTTCCCTTCCCATGCCTAATAACTGGTCTGTGTGTGAGGCAAGGGGTTGAAATATTACGTTCTGATCGTATTTGTGAGAAGATTGAACCATTTGGCATTCAACCTGTGTTAGAGTGCACTAGACGCACGGTAGACTTGCCTGTTGCTTTCCCTGATGACCCAGTTATCGATGCACAAGATGGTGATGAAGATGAGCATGTTGATGCTAGTGAAGATGAGCCTGCATCACCACTATCACAAGAGGACCAAGTTCAGCTGCTAACTGATGAAATTAAGTTTTTGGAGAAAACGATGCTCCTCTCAAGGGTGCAGTTCAAGGAAATGTCCACAAGGAGGAATAAGTTGCTGGCTGCTCGTGAACGTCTTTCTGGTCAAAAAGGGGGAGCTAGCTCAAGCAAGATTTATAGAGATATTAGCTCGGATTTCAGGTGGGAATTACTTGCGAAGACACAAGCTGAAGTTGAAGGAAAGCGAGGTTGGGATCGAGGCTTCAATGATGATTGAAGTTTATATTTTTATCGTATGGTTATGTTTTAAAAACAATTTTAATTTCTTGCTTTTTAGGAACAATGGTGATTTGCTTTTGCTTGGTTTGGTTTAGTTTGTTTGGATACGTTTTGAACATGGTGGTTTTATGGTTTTTATTAGCTAGTATTTAGGGGGAGTGTTCGAGCTCTCCATCTCATATCATGTTTTGAATAATCTTTAGCTTATTTAATTATGTTAATATATGTTGTGCTTGAGATTTGTTTTTGAACAGAAAGCAACAAAACAGGGGGAGATTGAAAGTGTGATAGCATCACACTTAGCCAAGTCAAAAGGTTGACTTAATTATTGTTTTGTTACTTTCTTTGTATTTAAAATTATGTAAATATTTTATATTTGATTTTTATTATTACTAACCTATTAACCGAAAATCTGTTATGTGTTTAGTATTGTTTTGGTTATTTTCTAGGACTCTCACATTGGATAAGTGAAGGCTTCAAAGATAAGAAGACTGAAGATATGTGATCAAGCTCTTCACCAATATTTATCCTTACCCGTTAGCTTAAGAAGTCCTTGGTTATAAATACAAGACCCAAGGCTGATAACAAGATACGATTTACATACTCCGAAAGGCTGAAGAAATATAGACTTTAAAGGAGTGTTTTTGTGAGAGTTCTCTTTGTTGATTTAGTCATTCTCTTAGTTTACTTTGTGTAATCGATTCAAAAGTGTTTTAATAAGAGAAGTTTATTGTCTACAACATATTGCTGTAGATAAGTGTTTAAATCCTTGTTTGTTTCGTTCTCTTTATTTAATTTCCGCTGCATTTCTCTGTTGTGCAAGTACTGGTGCGATAGCATCAGGACTCACATCAGGTTTCTGTGAACTTCCTAGCCGCTCCATTTCTTTCATATTGTTTTTGGCATCTCATGTCTTTTCTTCAAATCTCTATGCTCCAGGATGTCATCCGAAATGGTAGCTTGTATTGCTTTGGAGTCTTTGTCGATCTTGGAGAAGATGCACTCGAAGGGGTATGATGTGTAAAATTTCTCAACTGTTTTTGTTAGTTCCTAATTTATTTAGTTACCCCCTCCCCCGTGCTGCTGATGAGATTCTAATGACTTTTCCCTGTGGCTGAATTCCATTTCTATTTCTGTTTCTTACATATCATTCTATGATGGTCAGTTATGTGCGTGGGGATGTAAAGCCAGATAACTTTTTACTAGGCCAGCCATCAACAGCTCAAGAAAAGAAACTGTTTCTTGTTGATTTGGGATTAGGTCAGTAAAGTTTAATTCAGTGGATTATTGTTTAATTTGCTGCTCCTCTCTAATTTTTTTAATATACAGTGACTAAGTGGAGAGAAAATAGCAGTGGTCAGCATGTTGAGTATGATCAACGACCTGATATGTTTAGGTAAAGTATTTTTCTATGGTGCAATTACTTAAGTTTCAACGGTTCTTTTCACAATTCTGATTCACTAATTCTTGAATTCACGCAGAGGAACTGTTAGATACGTAAGTGTGCATGCTCAATTGGGAAGGACTGCTAGTAGAAGAGATGATCTGGAGTCTCTTGCATATACATTGATTTTTCTTCACAAAGGCAGGCTGCCATGGCAAGGATATCAGGTAGTACTTGCATTTATATCTTCTTGGACTTACTTTGGCACTTCAGATACCTTTATAGATTATCTTTTGTTGTTCTAATGAGGGAGAATCGCCTAAGGTGGTTTGGTCATGTGAGATGGAGACCGAGTGATGCTCCGGTTAGGAGGCCTGAAGCGTGGAGAAGTGATAAAATGGTGAGGGGTAGGGGAAGGCCTAAGAAAACTTGGATAAGGGTGATTGGAAACGACATGAGTTTATTGGGACCAAGTGTTGCTCCGGTTAGGAGGCCTGAATCATTATTTTCTTCTTCTTTGCTTCTTTCAATTTTTATCCCTACCTATTTCTTCTCTCTCTCTCTCTCTCTCTCTCTCTCTCTCTCATTTTTTTACGATGACATATAAGGATTCATGTTAGCCGACCCCAATTTTTTTTTTGGACCAAGACTTTGTTGTTGTTGTTGCTGCTCTAATGTGTATATTTGATTTTGTTTCATAGGGTGATAATAAATCATTCCTAGTTTGTAAGAAGAAAATGGCCACATCTCCCGAAATGTTGTGCTGCTTCTGCCCTGCACCACTAAAACAATTTCTTGAGATAGTGGTGAACATGAAGTTCGATGAAGAACCCAACTATTCCAAGCTAATCTCTTTGTTCGAGGGATTACTCGGTCCCAACTTGCTATAAGACCAATAAATACAGATGGTGCTCAAAAGGTGATCTTATTGGATATATGACTAAAAAGAACAAAAAAATTGTTGGATGCTGTTAGGACCTAACTTTGTCAATGTCTTAGTTAGTTGGTTTTGATAAAGGAATATATATAGAACAGGGTTTATATCAAAAGATGTAATCTGTCATAATTCATCACTCTGATAGCTATGAGTCTGACAGTTATGATTCTCCCTTGTTCATTGGTTACATTCAATCAATAACATGAATCATATTCCCTCTCTTAGCTATCAAGATCATCAAGTGCATCTCAGTCCTTAATAGAGAACATTTCTGATAGCTATGCCTTAGTATGATCTGACAGCTATGACTTCATTCCCTCTGATAGCCATCACTCTGCTATCACAATCTCAACCAAAGTGGAACCTGGATCTTCACAGCTGTCAAGTTCACCATTGAAGACAAATGAAGACCACTGAAGACCTTTTGGAAGCTCTCAGCTCAAGCCACAGCTCAAGCCAACTCATGAAGACCTGCAAGTGGACATGTGGGGCAAAGACCAGTCAAAGACTCATTAATGTAGCTGCAACTGTCATATTCCAACGGCTATATTGAAAGCTATAAATAGAGGAGTTCTCTCCTCTATTCATTAACTTTGAAAATTACTCTTTTTCATAGTCCAAAGCCTTTCCCTTACACCCACACACACCTCCTGTAATCCACACACATACACTCACCAATCCCTTCCCTTCAAAACCCTGTTCCAAACCAAAACCTTCACCCCCAAACCTCTGCATCAACAACAAACAACCCTAGTGTGTTAATTCACAAATCCCAAAATCCTAAGACTGTACTTTAGGTGTAGATTTAGTTTGTAAACACTCAAGACTGTACTTTGAGTGTATTAGCTGTTTTGTAAAATCTTGAGACTGTACTTCAAGTTGTAAAAACACTTAAGACTGTACTTTAAGTGTATCCCTAGTTGACTGTACTAATTAGGAAGAGGAAGTTCAAGGAACTTACCTAATCAATCATTTGTAATTCTTGTTGATTATAATAAAATTGATCTCACTTGTCAAGATTGACAGTGGGGGTGGATGTAGGAGGAGTGAACTCTGAACCACTTTAAATTCTTTGTGTAATTTCATTTCTGCAAACACATTCACACACTTGCATTATTTCTTTGTGTTCTTTGTCCTATCATTATTTCAAGCTTCTCTTAATCCGCTGCATAATTCAACAATCATCTGACAGCTAAGCCAAACCATAGCTGTCTGATCATCTGCATATCAACAAAGGGCCTTTCAATTGGTATCAAAGCTTGTCTTCACATTCCAAAAAGTCTAACAACTTGTGAAGGATCCTCTTCAAACCCACCATGCCTTAACCAAGAAGAAATAATGAGAAAGACATCCCACACATTGATGACTGTGGATCTTTTGAGATCTATGCATCAAAGATAAAAACTTATCTTGATGCAAACAACATTTGGAACTGGTATGTTCTAGAAAATGAAGTATCCTACCCAACTCAAGTAGGTACTGATGGAGGACCTAGTAAGATCAAATCCCCAGAAACATGGTCTGAAGCTGAAAAGCAATTGATAAGTGCAAACTTGAAAGTCAAGAACATTCTTCAAAAGAGTGTAAATGACTCACTAGCACAAGAAATTGCTAAGGAACCAAATGCCAGAACAGCATGGGCTCTTATTCAAACTAAGTTCACTAAACACTCCAGTGTTAGGACACAAAACTTGTATAACTTGCTTAGGCAATTAGACAACTTCAAGTTCTACCCTGGAGAAAAAGTGAGTGCTGCTCAGCCAAGGTTTGAGAACCTTGTTAGATCAATTGCTGACCATGGAAAAACCTTTGAACAACAAGATCTATGCCTCAAGATATACTCAAATCTTCCTCAAGAATATGAAAAGGTAGCATTACCTATTAGAGAAGGATCTGAATGGAGCACCATGACAGTTGAACAGTATTTTGGAAAGCTTGAAGCTTATGAACTGGAAGGTATGATAAAAATTCAGTCAGTCCCTTCCATTTCACAAACCTTAGCTTTAACTGCTCAAGAAACTGTCCACAAGCCAATCACTCACCAAGACATTGAGACCATTGTCAACAATGCCCTTCAAAAGATAAACATCAGCTCCAAACCTGTTAGCAAACAGATTTCCCAAGAAGACATTCCAAGTCTCATTTCCATGGCTGTCAGAAATGCCATGAAATTTCAAAAGAAATCTTTTGACAAAAAATACAATCCCTCCACATCTATTGCTCAACAAGACAGCTACAAGAAGACAATTGAGTGCTTCAACTGTGGAAAGCAAGGACATTACTCATCTGATTGTCCTGAACCAAGGAAACCTAGGGACAATCAAACAGCTAAGAAATTGTCCTACTCAAAAGAAATCATTCACAGCTCCAGGTGCAACTGTTTCAATTGTTCCAAGAATAAAAATGACAAAAACAAGGAGCAAGTCATGATAGCTGATTCATCAAAATTCAGTGATGAAGAGTATGTGTCCAGTGATGACTCTGAAAATGAAGGAGAAGAGGCAATGCTATGTCTTATAGCTGAAGAATCAGATAATGAAGAAGAATCAGACAATGAGGAAGAAATGGAAGCACTTGCTGCTGCAGATGAACTAAAAGAGGTACATGATTTTAACTCTTTAAATATTGATAGTTTCAAACAATTAGTTTGCACTCTTTAATTCAAACCAAACAACAAAAAACTAGCTTTGCTTCACTGGTCAATGAGAACCTTTCCCAATCCTCAACCATAGACTCCCTCACAAAAACCAATTCTGAGCTAGAAAAAGCATGTCAAGGGCTAAGAGATCAATGCTTCATGCTTGAAAAACAAAATATGGATCTGACAGCTGAGACTTCAAGTAATCATGAAAACTGTCAAAGACTCATTAATCTTGAAAAGGAAAATGATGCTCTTAAAAAGAAAATAGATTCATGGAACTGTTCAAGCAAAGCATTATCCCTATTCACCTACTCTCAACAGCGTCCTAATGACAAAACAGGGATTGGTGCTACATCAAAGTGGTACACTCCTCCCACTGGTGAAAGGGCCATTGAAAAAATGGTGCTAGAAAACCTAAGCTCTGGCAGCTATCAAGCTCAACCCTATCCCATTCAAACCAAAGGAAAAGAAAAGGAAATCTTGGGTGGCCCTAGTCAATCAAAGGAAGGACCAAATAAAATTCAAGGAAGCAAGTATATTTGGGTTCAAAAAGGGGCCAATATAAAGGAAGAAGTCAAGCTGCAAAAAGGTGCTAGTCAGTCAAGCCCTGTCAAACAGCTAAGGGTTGACAGACAGCCAAGGCATGACAGACAGCCAAATTCCTCCAAACAACAAAGAACCCCAAGGCAACAAAGATTCTACAACAAGCATAGATACACCAAAAAACAAAAACCTCAATGGCAATATTCAAATGGAAGAAGCCATGCAAATCAAAATGACTCTCCAAGGTCATCCCATTCAAATAATTTTCAGTTTCAACCCCAATACAGCAACCCAAACCACTACTTCAATCCTTCCCAATCCACTGTCCTTACACCTTACATGATGCAAATCATGTCATATTACCATACCCTAAACCAGTTCTTCAATAAGGGATCAATGAACAATGCTAGGGCTCCAAAGAAAAACTAATCCTTTGGACCCAAAAGAATAAAAAGGGTACCATAAATCTTATTTTTTGTTTTGCAGGTATCCAGGAAAGGTCTCTGGTATTTAGATAGTGGTTGTAGTAGACATATGACATTCAATAAAGACTGGTTGCAACAATATTCCCCTAAAAATGGTCCAAATGTAACCTTTGGTGACAATTCCCAAGCTAAGGTCAAAGGATCAGGAAATCTTGTTACAAAAGATATCATTTTTACAAATGTGTCTTATGTAGAAGGTCTCAAACACAATTTGATTAGCATTAGTCAAATCTGTGATAAGGGATATCATGTTGTTTGCACTAAGGATAAGTGCACTGTTAAAGATAAAAGCAATAAAGTTATTCTATCTGGATCAAGAAAAGGAAATCTCTACTGCTTAAACTTAGAGATTGTGGAATCCTCAAATGCTCACTGCCTTCTGTCTTTCAATCAATCTGATATGTCATGGCTATGGCACAAAAGATTGGCTCATCTAAATCACAAAACCATCTCCAAGCTTGAAAATTCTAATCTAGTCAGAGGTCTACCAAAGATCCCATTCAAGAAGGATAAGCTTTGCAAAGCATGCCAATGTGGGAAGCAAAAGAAATCTTCTTTTAAACCCAAGACCAAGTTGGACACCTCAAGACCTATTGAACTGCTTCATATGGACCTTTTTGGACCCATAAGAACTAGATCTTTAGGAGGAAAAAGATACTCCCTTGTTGTTGTTGATGATTACACAAGATTCACTTGGATCATTCTTCTTGAATCCAAAAGTGACACCCTTAGCTGTCTGATAAAACTGTTCAATAAAATTCAAAATCAAAAAGGGACATCTATCATCAAGATCAGATCTGATCATGGGAAGGAGTTTGAGAATACAGGAGTAGAAGAATATTGTGATTCCAAAGGCATTGATCACAATTTTTCAGCCCCAAGAACTCCACAACAAAATGGTGTTGCTGAAAGGAAGAACAGAACAATCTGTGAGGCAGCAAGAATAATGCTGTCAGAGCACAATCTCCCAAAGTACTTTTGGGGTGAAGCTGTCACTACTGCTGTGTATGTTCAAAACAAAACCCTGATCAACAAATTTCACAAGAAGACTCCATATGAATTATGGAACAACAAAGTCCCAACCATTTCCTACTTTCACAGCTTTGGAAGTAGATGCTTCATTCACAACAATGGCAAGAACAATTTGGAAAAATTTGACTCCAAAAGTGATGAAGGAATATTTCTTGGATACTCTAACACAAGCAAAGCTTATAGAGTTTACAACAAAAGAAGACTTGTTGTGGAAGAATGAATTCATGTTGACTTTGATGAAAACAATGATCAAAGTGTAACTGAATTATGTGATTTTGATGAAGGTTTGGGAAACCTAGATAATCTCCCTGAATCATCCCCCATTCTTGATTCAACTATTCTCAGTCATGAACAAGATTCATCAAATCTTCCACACATAGTTCCAAGAAATTCATCTGACAGCCATCTTATGCCAGACAGCCATGAACCATTCCACTCTCATCAACAACAAATCCAGCCAACAAAGTCAACAGCAATCTCTCCCACTTCCAATTCAATTGATGAGGAAGAAAATATTCAAACAAATGGTCATCCCTTGACTGACCTTCCTCAAATTCCTCCCTTAGCTGACAGCCAACCCTTAGTTGACAGCCATCCCAATTCCTCATATAATCCATCTTCTAACCTCCTTCCATCTTCATCCAATAATCCTCTTTCTCCTCCCAAAACCAATGATGAAACCACCATTACCCACATCATTCCACCCAATAAAGATCTTTACATCAGCCTTCAAATTGATAAAACCCCAGTCCCAGATAACATCCCTTTTCTCATGAGTGCATTCATATCTTAAGTGGAACCAAAGAAAATAAATGAAGCACTCCTAGATGCTGACTGGATAGAAGCCATGGAAGAAGAACTAGAGCAGTTTGAAAGGAATAAAGTATGGCAACTTGTTCCTAAACCAAGAAACCAAACTGTCATTGGAACAAGATGGGTTTTTAGAAATAAGATGAATGAAGAAGGTGTTGTAGTAAGAAACAAAGCTAGACTGGTTGCACAAGGATACAGACAAGAAGAAGGAATTGACTATGATGAGACCTTTGCACCTGTTGCAAGACTTGAAGCTATAAGGCTATTCCTTGCCTATGCTTCATTCAAAAAGATGAAAGTATTCCAAATGGATGTCAAGAGTGCATTTCTAAATGGAGTCGTAAATGAAAAGGTTTTTGTATCTCAACCCCCTGGTTTTGAGCACCCAAAGTTTCCTGATCATGTTTACAAATTGGACAAAGCATTGTATGGGCTTAAACAAGTACCAAGAGCTTGGTATGATACTCTTTCCAGATATCTACTTGGCAAAGGATTTACCATGGTGTAGCGTTGTGAGAAAATTTCATCTTTTCATCTTTTGAGTCGCCACCTATATTATTCGTTTGGAAACATAGGAAAACCATTTTGAAAGAGATTTGGGTTCGGGGCTTAGGTTATGAAATGGGTAGGTCAAGGAGCATCCATTCCACCCAATCCGGAGATCGGTCTTGCTAAAGAAAAGAGAGGTTTTCAATCTTTTTAATAAAATAATTAAAGAAGAGCAAATAAACCCTAATCAATTTCTTGATTAGGAATGTCGAATTGTATGCTTCGAGATCGCCTTCATTGACTGAAGGGACTCTAGGCTAATCCTTTTGATGGGATTACACTACTCTAAAATCAATAGAGAGGTTGAGAAGAGAAACGGAAGTTAAAGGATGATTACCTTTTGAGAGGAGATTCGGACAGAGTTTCAACTCAAGTTTAGAGTCGAACCTGGCGATTCAAGACCGAGATTTTTGTTGAGGTGACGATCCTGGCGATTCAAGACCGAGCTTTTGCTGAGGTGAGTACTTGACGTACTACCTTAGATGCTTGACACACCTGATTGGTGACGATCCTGGCGATTCAGGACCGAGCTTTTGTTGAGGTGACGATCCTGGCGATTCAAGACCGAGCTTTTGCTGAGGTGAGTACTTGACGTACTACCTTAGATGCTTGACACACCTGATTGGTGACGATCCTGGCGATTCAGGACCGAGCTTTTGTTGAGTGAGTACTCGACATACTAACCCTAGATGCTTGACACATCTATTTGATGACGATCCACCTGTTTGGGCGTTGAATCGGGCTTTTGTTGGTGAGTACTTGACATACTACCTTAGATGTTTGACACAACTATTTGATGACGATCCACCTGTTTGGGCGTTGAATCGGGCTTTTTGTTGGAATATGCTTGACGCATGGCACTTGACGTGATGGATGCTTGACGCGATGGTTGCTTGACGCAAAGGTTGCTTGACGCGATGGTTGCTTGACGCCATGGTTGCTTGACGCGATGGATGCTTGACGCTATGGTTGCTTGAGGCGATGGTTGCTTGACGCGATGGTTGCTTAACGCGATGGTTGCTTGACGCAATGGATGCTTGACGCTATGATTGCTTAACGCAATGGATGCATTGATAGATGGTAAGCGAAATCCAAACACTCAACATGTTTGATCTAAAAGTAGGCACTTGACGTGCTTTGATTCCTGCAAGAGGGTTAGTGAAAGCAATTGCATAACAACATATATTCACTTAAGCATTTGTTTGTTCAAGATGATCAATGTGCACTCGACTCCAAGAATCAGCGGGGAGAATGAGTTCTATTGTGTGAGAATTGAAAATTGTTTAGATTTTGGTTCAGAAGGCCAACTCGTGAGGTCCATCTAAAGATCGAATGAGACAATCGTCTAATAGGGTTCCGTTGAGATAACCGAAGTTCAACACTAAGGTTTAGGATACTTCAAGGATTTTTCGTTGTCGCAGGACTTTTCCATCGTCAAGCCCCAAGTTTCTCATGTGATGATCATTGACTGGACAAGGTTCAAACCACTCCAATGGCTTTTGCTATGTAGAACTTATGCTGCCTAATCCAAAGTGCTTATTTTCCAAGGCTTCTCTTGACATTAAGCCCCAAGACTTCTTGTATGTTGTAGATGACTTCGTTAACAGGCATGTGAGGCTGTATGAATTGAAGAAGGATCCCCTCCTTTTTCCCTTTGATTTTTTTTTTCTTTGTGACGCACCCTGGTTTTTGCCTAGACCGCCCTTTCGGGTTTTCAATCTAGCGGGTATCTCTTTTGCGTCTTTTGTTTTTGTGCTCTAACTTTTGCCTAGGCCGCTCTTTACGAGTTTTTCAACCTAGCGAGCCATTTTTTTTGAAAAGTATGTTTACTCGAAGGGGACTCAGTTGGAAGAATCTCATTAAGGGGAAAGATGAGATCTCAAGTTTAGTTGAGGAGAGACGAACTCTATTTTTTTGGAAGGTGATCCAAGCATTGATTTTTTGAAGAAGTGTATTCTCTAATGATGAGAGTGAGAAGCAAAAGGAAAAAAGCTCCTAATGCAGCTTTGATTACTCTTGAGAGTAGAGATTGACTGGGGAAGGAAAGGTTTAGGAAGCCCCAGTTTTGATGCTTGGATTTCAAAGAGTGTGTATGAGAATGGCTAAGAGAAAGCCCCTAGACTCAACAAAGAACGCTATATGGCTCAAAGATCTAGAAAAGTTGTTCTACCTTTAATGGACCTTGCATCATCTAGAAATTTCTTAACGAGTTTGAAAAGAAAGTAAATCATTAGCATGACTTAAGGCTAAGCATTTTTCTTTATGGATTGATGTTGAAAGTCTTCTTCGTTTGCGCTGTCTTTCAAGCTTCATTGTAGGAGGATGTTGAGGGATCCTCTTTTCTTCGTTGGTATCACTTGACTCTTCTTCTTTGTGGTAGAGTCCTTCTTGCCTTTGTTGAAATTCCATCCTTGTTGTGGGGCGATGGAGGCTTGAGAGTTTTTTTTTTTTTTTTTTTTATTGTACTCTCAAAGCCTTGAATTGAGTAGCCCCACTCTTCTTGGGATGAAAGTTGATAGCCGCGCCTTTGGCTTCCTTCGTTTGTTGACCTTCGACTTTCAACATGAGTAATGTTTAGCCTTAAGCCTTCTAAGGATAGTTTTCATTTCAAACTTGTTTAGAAGTTTTTATTTTCGTGATGATTTAAGAAATCAGGGTCCATTTTCAGCATGGATCAAATGATACTCATAAAGAAAAACAACTCTTGAAAAAGTGTTTAGGATAAATAGATAATTTTATTGATAAGGAAATTCGAAACAGACTCGATAGTTTACTTGACACAAACTAGAGAGGATAGAGATGGACTAGAATGACAGAACGACTCTTCGAGAACATACTAGAAACTTGACCTAATCTATTTTTTTTTCTTCTTTTTTTTTCAAAGGAAAAAGGGAGAGGACAATCGGAGCCCCAAGGTGGTGATGCTTCAGTTGATCTTGCCGGCTTCATACAAGTCTTGGATTACATCCTTCAAATGATGGCAGTCATTGGTGTCATGGCCGCTATAGTTGTGGATTTTACAAAACAAGTAGGGATCATGTGTGAGACAAGAGCTTTTCCCAGGAGGATTTCCTTCTCTCGGCTTAATTTTTCCTTCTTCTACAAGGATGTCAAAGAGACCTTCTTGGGTAATCCCTTCGAATTGGACATATCATCTATCTTTTCGCTTTCTTTCAGGATGGGGAGAAACAAATGACTTAGGATTGGTGAATCTAATAAGGTCATGGAGCCTTTCTTGGTTTGATTCCTTAGGGTGAGCATGATCTCCATATTTTCCTCCCTTGTCGTGTCGAGACCTTTCCTCGTTGAGTTCGACCATTTTGTGAAGTATCTTGATCTTTTCTTCGTAATACCTTTGTTGTGCTTGCATGTAGGCTTGACATTCATCCTCGATTTGGGCCCTTAATTCGATTTCCACTTGGGCTCTTATGTTGGACTCCATTTGGGAACACACATCAGTGATACATGCCTTAATGATTGACTCAACCCCTTTGTGCTCACGTTCGTTAGTGGTTTGGCTAGCCTTGGAGGTAGAACCATTATCATCCAAAGAAGGGTCATTGCTTTGAGTGTGCTTGTCTCTTGGATCCATGGTTTCCATGATTTCTAGCTTGTTGAGTTTTGTCTCGAGGGTGGCAATTTGTTGAATATGAGCCATTTTTTCTTGCTCGAGATGGTTCTTGAGAGTCTTGATTTCCTCGGATGTGAATTCTACGACTTGCTTATCTTTTTTAGGGGTACCACTTGCATAGAGAGTAGATGGAGTAGTTGCCATTGGAGAGGTAAGGGAGCTTGACGACCTTAGAAATGAACTCGAGATATCCCGACAAGACGCCTTTTAGAAGATTAGCCCCAAACGATCCTAGATGGAGAAAAGGATGATGGTTAAAATTACCTCACGAGTGATTTTTGAAGTTTTATTTTTATTAGGGACGGAGTTTTGACTCAAGGAGGGAGCGCACATCGATCATCAATTACAAATACAGAATCTGCAAATAAAATCTCGCGCGAGACAAGGTCATCTCGCACGAGACAACCATTCGGAAAGATGGATTTTTCCTTATTTTATTTTCTAGATTCATGGTCGGACGGACAAAGATCCGTTTTCTATCAAACATCCTAGGTAAATCTTGCAGGCATGCGTAATTCGAACCAAACCTAGGGACTCGGTAATTGACCATTCATTGTAAAATAAAGCCACGTAAAATTGACCGGAAGGATTTTTTTCTTTAAAGGGACTTCCGAAAGGGTCATTCCGAAGGGACATTTCCGAAGGGACTTTTTCTTTTTCCGAAGGGACTTTTTCGAATCCTTACTCGATAGCCAATTTTGCATGAACTTTATTTTGGTCAAAGACAAGAAATATTACCGAGTCAAAACCGACCGGTCACGGAGTGTTCCTAGAAAAGACAATCTACATGATATGTGGCGATGCAGGGCTGGAAGGCTAGGCTCCCCGCGATATGACAATCTAGGTGGATTGAATACGCGGAGTGGGATTGTCCAACTTCGGAGAGACCGGCGACTAGGTGGTTACCGTCATCCGTCCTTAGTGTGGGTCCCGGGTTTATAGAGGGTATGCAGTGCAATGACAGTTATAATATGAGTGCGCGTGTGTGAGAGTCAATCTAGGTGATAGAGTAAAATATAAAGTTTTTTTTTTTTTTGAAAACTAAAAAGAAAAACAGATAGTGGCCGCACCAAGTGGTTGCCTACGTTTCTCCCAATTTAGGAAGACTCAGGCCGTCGTAGTTCCACATAAAGAGAGATAAAGAGAGATAAATAGTTTAATTTACAACTCCCGAATCCCCAATGGACCAGACTTTAATTAAATAAAACCCAATCACACGCAGTTCATAAATAATAATCAATTATTTAAGGGAATTAAAGGTTCGAGTTCTACACCTTAAGGGAGGCCTTAAGATGCAGGAACTCTGCAGATAATGAATTCTGGGATCCCCCTTGCATGTTCGGCTCTCGTCTTGGATTACGAGCTAAACAGGAGAAACCAGAAAACAACCAGACTGGAGGCCATATCTCGCGCGAGATAATGATATCTCGTGCGAGATATCTCCCATCTGAGAACAGAAAAATTCGAATTTTACAAAACAGATTGAAAAACCTCTCTTTTAATTTTGACGCAAGTTTAAGACTCTTAATTTTCAGTCCCCAGCGGAGTCGCCACTGTAGCGTTGTGAGAAAATTTCATCTTTTCATCTTTTGAGTCGCCACCTATATTATTCGTTTGGAAACATAGGAAAACCATTTTGAAAGAGATTTGGGTTCGGGGCTTAGGTTATGAAATGGGTAGGTCAAGGAGCATCCATTCCACCCAATCCGGAGATCGGTCTTGCTAAAGAAAAGAGAGGTTTTCAATCTTTTTAATAAAATAATTAAAGAAGAGCAAATAAACCCTAATCAATTTCTTGATTAGGAATGTCGGATTGTATGCTTCGAGATCGCCTTCATTGACTGAAGGGACTCTAGGCTAATCCTTTTGATGGGATTACACTACTCTAAAATCAATAGAGAGGTTGAGAAGAGAAACGGAAGTTAAAGGATGATTACCTTTTTAGAGGAGATTCGGACAGAGTTTCGACTCAAGTTTAGAGTCGAACCTTGATGCGGACAGAGCTTCGCCTCGATCCTTGACTTGGATCTTGATGCGGACGGAGCTTCGCCTTGGTCCTTTGATTCGGACTTCGATGTTTGTTAATCAACAAGGTTGATGAACAAACTTTGAGGTGATTTAGGGTGATTTCGTAGGAATCTTTCAAGGAGAGAAACCAACAAAATGTGTGTGAATTGTGGAATTGTCGACCTCTGAAACACTGAAAGTCATCCAGTATTTATAGGAGGTTGGAGAGGTGAAGGTGGAGAGGTAAAATCCCCTAGGAAGGTTCCAGAACTCAGTTCTGATTGGATACCCGAATTGATAAGGTTTTATCCAAAAAGAGAGTTTGAAACGGAGAAGGAGAGTGATTCTGCACATCCTGTCGAGGGGATATCTCGCGCGAGATATGATATCTCGTGCGAGATAACTAGTCTGATGACTATTTTGTCCTCTTCAGTTGTTCCGTTAGTCAGTTAGGTCCAAAACTAACGAGGTTAGTTAGAAACTTAACGAAACATGACGAAACTGATATGCTCTCATCAAAACACAAAAGAGAGATGGAGAGTAGTGTAATCATGTAATTATGAGTTCAGAATGGGGTATCTACACAAGGGCCATATTGATAACACTCTGTTTATCAAAAAATATGGAGATGATCAGTTGCTCATCCAAGTCTATGTTGATGACATCATCTTTGGCTCATCAAATGAGGACTTGTGCACTGAATTTGGAAATATTATGAAGGATCAGTTTGAAATGAGCATGATTGGTGAGCTCACCTTCTTCCTAGGACTCCAAGTCAAGCAAATGAAGGAAGGAATCTTCATCAACCAAGCCAAATACACAAGGGATATGATCAAGAAGTTTGACATGCAAACTGCCTCACCTGCCAAAACTCCCTTGTCAACCACAACCAAACTTCATGCTGATCAAGATGGTGAAAGTGTAAATCCAACACTTTACAGAAGCTACATTGGATCTCTCCTTTACCTGACAGCTTCAAGACCTGACATTATGTTTAGTGTCTGTCTCTGTGCTAGATTTCAAGCTAATCCCATGGAATCTCATCTCTCTGCTGTCAAGAGGATTTTGAGATATCTCAAAGGAACCCCTGATTATGGCTTGTGGTATCCCACTGAATCCCCATTATCTCTAATTGGATTCACTGACTCTGACTATGCTGGATGCAATCTAGACAGAAAATCTACTAGTGGTGGATGCCAGTTTATTGGATCAAGGATTATTTCATAGTCAAGCAAAAAGCAAACCTCAGTAGCAACCTCAACAGCTGAGGCTGAGTATATTGCTGCAGGCTTGTGTTGTTCACAAATTCTCTATCTTAAAAGTCAACTTCAAGACTTTGGAATTGAATTATCCAACATTCCCATTTTCTGTGACAACTCAAGTACTATTGCTATGACAGAAAATCCTGTCCAACATTCAAAAACAAAGCACATTGAGGTCAGACATCATTTCATCAGAGATCATGTTGAAAAAGGGAATATCAACCTTGCAAAAGTTTGTACTGAAAATAATGTCTCTGATATTCTCACAAAAGCCATGGATGAAAAGAGGTTTGAACTGTTAAGAGCCATGCTTGGGATGATAAATATGCCAAAATAAAAAGAGTGTTCTTCATAAACAAAAGAGGATTACAAACAGGGTAATGCTATCACAATGTTGCCTGATAGCTATTACTTCATAAACATTTCTGATATGCCATCCACTGATAGCTATCAATCCAAAAGCCTTGAAACACAAAAACAAACAACAAAAACATACAACAACCCATAAAATTCCTCTCTCTCTCTCATCTTAACTCACCCAACAAAAGCTTTCTCCAAACCATACAATCTTCAGAACCATGCTCTCCTCTTCAAACCTTCTCCTTTGCTGTCAGACATTCTTGGGAAATGTCACAGTCTCTCCAGATCCTCCTCCTACACTCATGCCTTCACACCTAGCCTCCTGTGTCGATTGCAAGGTCTGTTGGTACCTCTGCAACCAAACTGGGTGCCTCTCCAAGAAAGGATCAATGGAAGTGACTGAATATTGGAGAGAAGGACTTGCTCTTCTAGGCCACCATTCTTCAACTGCATCATATGGCTGAAGCAAACCATCCATTGGAGTCACAAAGCTAAAATCTCCTGAAAAAGAACCATTCCCTGCAACTGCAAATGGTTGACCAACACTTGACTCCACTCTCCCCACAGCAGGAACTCTAGCAGGGCTAAAGCATCCTATAACCTGGTTGAACAGGTATGAGATTATTGAAGAAGGAGAGATATGCACTCCTGCAAAATTATCTCCTCTCCCCTCCAATAAACCAACACCTGGAGAGAGAGAATCCCTGCTCACAGGAGTATAAAGCTTCTCTTGCTCAACCTTTTTCTTGACAGCTAAGCTCCTCTCCTTAGCTATCTGAGCTCTGTCTTGCTTAACCAACTCCCCCAATGTGTATACCCTTTCTACCTTACTCTTTCCCTTACTTGACTCTCCCTGATCAACCTTAATTGTCTTCCCAAAAAGCCTTATTCCCTCTCCCTCTTTACTGTCAACCTTTTCCCTGACAGCTACCTCCTTTATTTCTATGTCTTGATCAACCCTCACTCTCTTGTTCTTACCCTTATCATTCACTCTTTCTGAACTTTCAATAATATTTAAAGACTCTCTCTCTATCTCCATTTCATCCCTTCTCAACTCATCCTCACAATTTTTCCCAAAAACCAATTTTTTTTGCTGTTTGAGCCATCTTTTTGGGATTAAACTTAGAGGTGAATCTACCCATTTGTGTTTAGAAAACTATATGAATGAGTTTCCTCTGGAATGGTCATTGTTTTATAGGCAAGTTTACCCATAGCTATCTCAGACAGCCATCATCATTCAAACTAGACTTAACTGTCAAAATTTTCTGGACAGCTAGGTTAAAGCAACTTTCTTGGCGATTTGATGGTGTTAATTGCTCACAATTGTCACTTCCTTAGCCGTCTCTTCCCCTGCAAAGTTTCTTGAAAAAGAGAATGTTCTTCTTGTGTTTTGTGGGAATTAATGTCTCAATATGGGGAAGGGTAAAAACCACTGTTCATATGAACAGTTACTTAACTTTGAAACCCCCAATGCTCATTAAAACCCACGTTCTACTCATCATTTGTCTCTCTCTCTCTCTTTCGCAATCACCAAAATTCCTATTTCATTAACCCTCAGTTTAAATTTCATCTCTTTCCCTCTCTAATACACCATCGTATTCCTTCAACCCTAATTCCTTTAACCATCAATGGCAGACTCCAAAGCAATGTACCCAGATGCACATGGTTATTTCATCAAACCTAACTTCTATGACTCTGAAGTTGGAATTCTCATCAGAGAACTTCTTGAGGTAAATGAATTACTTGATTTTATGGGTGCCAAACCCCCAATTTATGAAGAACTGTGCAGAGAGATTTATTTGGTGGGAAGAAGAAACAATGAAAATAATTCAATAACTGCCACCATAGACAATGTGGAGATAACCATCACTCAAGAAATGGTCAGTGATGTCTATGGGATCCCAAACAAAGTAGATGTTGTGAACAACATATGGGATAGAGGGTCAGAGAGATTGAAGACAGTATATGAGAAATTTCTTGGTGTTCAAGTCACAGACTTCAAAGCTGTTCAAGACAAAGCAATGGTGAAAAACAAAGATGATATCTTCAAGTCAACCCTGATGGATGTGGTCAACAAATCCATTGATGGCAAGCAATCCTCATTTGATCAAATGGGATCAAATGAATGGAAGCAAATGCTGAGCCTAATGACCAAGGACACAAATTGGTGCATTGTTCTTCTCCACAACTTCCAACTTGCTGTCTCATCCTCTACTCTTAAATTCAAGAAACAAGGTGGGAGGATGAACAACTTCAGATTCATGAGTGGAATTCTTGAAGTTCTAATTCCAAAGCTCAAACCTTCTCTATCCAAGAAGTGGCTGAAGACTGTAAAGCTGTCTGAGACAAGATGTTTCAATGAAAGAACCTTTTCATTGAAACAAAAGAAAGGAATTGTTATGAAAGCTGGAGATATGAGCATGAAAAGTTTCAAAGAAGCACATGAAAAGCTGGAAGAAGAAACAAGGAAGAAGATTGAACACTGGAAGGAATTGATTGCATTGGCTACAATTAGGAGAATAAAAAGGGGAGTGAAGACCAATGTCAAGAAAACTGGAGTGTTAAAAAAGACTGTGGTATCCCCTAGCAAAAAGAGCAAAAGCAAGGATGGTCAAATGACTGACAGTGATCAAACCTTGTCTGACAGCCATAGAGTGAATGTTGAAGAAAGAGGTGCTGTTGATAGCCATAGAGATGACACCATGGAACAATCTCATGCTGGTGATGCTGATGTAGATCCTCAAGAACTCCAGGCAGCTATCAAATTGTCAAAAACACAGCATAAAGGAAAGCAAACTCTGACAGCTATCCCTACCAAGCAGACAGTCACCAGATCAAAGGTACAATCCTCCTTATCAATTCCCTCTAAAACTTTGCCAAAGAAAAGAAAACTAGAAAAGAAAGCCCCCAAAGCCAAGAAAACCAAAATATCTACCCCTTCCATTTCTCCAAAATCCACTTCTGTCAGTCCAAGAGTGGACAAGTCATCCACACCCAGCTCAGGTCATCAGTCAGCCATTGAAGCTATTCTTAACCTCAAAGAACCATCACAGAAGCAACCTTTAAGGGGGAACATTGATGAGAATATCCCCTCTACCCAACCTCAACAGTTAGCCAAAATCCTGAAAGCAATTGATGCTATTGAATTGGATGGAAACCCTGACACTGAAAAGGCTGTTCTTTTGTATCTTGATGATATTCTAAGTGAGGAAGAATCAGTAATGGCCTTAGATGAACTCAGACTTAGGTTAATGAAGAAAAGAAGTGGACCAGGTGAGTCATCTAGTAACCCCAAGGTGACAGCTATGGATGTAGATAGCCAAACCTTCCCTTCCATTCCTGAGACTGAGCCTGTAAATGAACCTGCCCCAACTGTTGAAATTGAAAGGGGGAATCTTGATAGTTCTTCTAAGGTCATTCAAAGTCTTAAGAAGGTTGGTGTTGAGATTAATCCCATACTTGTCTCAAAAGGAGAATCAATTGTGAATGCTTGCAAAGGGCTTGTGTTTGATGGAACTCAAGAAAATGAGGAAGCTCTGACAGCTATTCTTGAGAAAAGGTTGGCCAAAAGTGAAGTCAGGGCAGCCTTAAACCTCCTCAAATCTCAATTCAATTCCAATATTCTCAATCAAAGCCTTGGCCAAGCCTCTCAGTCAATCCCAACTGTTTCAACCCAAGTCCCTGCACCTTCCAAACCAATCTCTCCAATCCCTGAAAATGAACCTTTTGAAGCCTCTCCACAAAGCCCAATACTAGCTGGACAAGGTCAAGGTATATCTGACAGTGATCCCATTCTTGACAGTCCTGACAGCCATCCAAGCCACTCCATTCCTCCCACTCAAGTAAATCTTCCCAAAAAGGAACCTTGGATGCTTAACTGTGGCATTGACTTCTCTATGTCTTCCATCAAGGCAGCTAGAACAAGGTTGGCTCATGTAACTCATTTCCCAGAAATTGCAAACCCATTTATCTATCCAAAATCCTGGGAACTCTCAAGAAATGGTTTGATAATGGTAGCAAGAAACCTTGCAGGGTTAGTGTTCTTTGCCTATGAAAAATGGCAAGTGTCAAGAACCTCATCAACCTCCAACTTTGTTCACCAAATCCCATCCTTCCCACAGTTCATCACTCCCAATACTCTTCTTGATTGGGAAATTCTATTCAGCCAACTTATCTCTCCATCACTTAATTCATGCTTGTATATGCCAAAGGGTTTAGTCTTCACCCTGTGCACTGACCTTGCAAAATCATTTTTCCTTTCTATGTTTGAACAAAAGTGTGCCCTTATGCTTTTGATAAGCAAAATGGTCAACATCTTTTCCCCAACCCTTAATCCAGGATTTGAGCCCTACCTTTCACCCTTCATCACTGTTGATCCCTTTAACTTCACCTCACCCAATGAAAACTCTCACTTCAAGAACTTGGTCTCTATTCCTGAAATCAAAGAATTCAGAGCATCCATAGCTGTCAGTCAAAACAGAGCCAAAACTGTTATTGATCATTCCTCAGACTCTGACAGTGATGATGATGATGATGATGCTCCCTCAAGTCCAGATCAAGACTCTCCAATGATAATTCCATCTCCTACTGTTGCCAATCCTCCTCAGCAATCTACTCAGATTTCCCTTGTTGATCAAGCTCAAGTCCAATCACAACCAGATCAATTCATTGTGCCCATGAAGACCAAGAAAACAAGGAAGAAGAAGAAACATTTGTGGGGCACAATGAGAATAAGAAATGATCAGATGCCTCTTAAAAGGAATGATCTGAAAGCAAAGGAGGACAAGTTCTTCAAGTATGATGAAAGAATGTCCTGGGAATGGAACAATGAGTTCTTCTACAGAGGAGTTGAACCTGAAATGAGAAGAGAGCTAGAGGATGAAAGAAATCAGATACTATCAGCCAGGCAAGAAAGAGAAGAGTTCTATGATCAACTGGCTGATGAGTAATTGTATTTGTTATGGAACATTTTTTTGGTTGAAACAATTTGTTTTGTTTAGCTCAGTTTGTATGATTATGGACCTCTTTCATCTTGAAATTAAACCCAAGTATTTCTGTCTCATTTTGATTACTTGTGCATATTATGAATCCCTGGGTTATTTCTTTTATTATTATTTCTCTTATCAACTGAAAAAAACATGTTCTAAATAGATCTTCCTTTACCAAAAAGGGGGAAATTGTTAGGACCTAACTTTGATCAATGTCTTAGTTAGTTGGTTTTGATAAAGGAATATATATATAGAACAGGGTTTATATCAAAAGATGTAATCTGTCATAATTCATCACTCTGATAGCTATGAGTCTGACAGTTATGATTCTCCCTTGTTCATTGGTTACATTCAATCAATAACATGAATCATATTCCCTCTCTTAGCTATCAAGATCATCAAGTGCATCTCAGTCCTTAATAGAGAACATTTCTGATAGCTATGCCTTAGTATGATCTGACAGCTATGACTTCATTCCCTCTGATAGCCATCACTCTGCTATCACAATCTCAACCAAAGTGGAACCTGGATCTTCACAGCTGTCAAGTTCACCATTGAAGACAAATGAAGACCACTGAAGACCTTCTGGAAGCTCTCAGCTCAAGCCACAGCTCAAGCCAACTCATGAAGACCTGTAAGTGGACATGTGGGGCAAAGACCAGTCAAAGACTCATTAATGTAGCTGCAACTGTCATATTCCAACGGCTATATTGAAAGCTATAAATAGAGGAGTTCTCACCTCTATTCATTAACTTTGAAAATTACTCTTTTTCATAGTCCAAAGCCTTTCCCTTACACCCACACACACCTCCTATAATCCACACACATACACTCACCAATCCCTTCCCTTCAAAACCCTGTTCCAAACCAAAACCTTCACCCCCAAACCTCTGCATCAACAACAAACAACCCTAGTGTGTTAATTCACAAATCCCAAAATCCTAAGACTGTACTTTAGGTGTAGATTTAGTTTGTAAACACTCAAGACTGTACTTTGAGCGTATTAGCTGTTTTGTAAAATCTTGAGACTGTACTTCAAGTTGTAAAAACACTTAAAACTGTACTTTAAGTGTATCCCTAGTTGGCTGTACTAATTAGGAAGAGGAAGTTCAAGGAACTTACCTAATCAATCATTTGTAATTCTTGTTGATTATAATAAAATTTATCTCACTTGTCAAGATTGACAGTGGGGGTGGATGTAGGAGGAGTGAACTCTGAACCACTTTAAATTCTTTGTGTAATTTCATTTCTGCAAACACATTCACACACTTGCATTATTTCTTTGTGTTCTTTGTCCTATCATTATTTCAAGCTTCTCTTAATCCGCTGCATAATTCAACAATCATCTGACAGCTAAGCCAAACCATAGCTGTCTGATCATCTGCATATCAACAAAGGGCCTTTCAGATGCGTATTGCTGATCTTATAGATTTTTTCTGATATCCTTGTTAGATTATCTTCCAAGTTGGCCAAAACGTGGCAGATTGAATCTTGATGAGGAAGATGATGGACAACCCAAGAAGAAAGTTCGCATGGGAGTCCCTGCAACACAGTGGATATCAGTTTATAATGCCAGGCTACCTATGAAACAGCGGTACAACATTGCTTGTAGAAATTATATTAGACCTTTTTTTGGATCATATAGTTTTTTGAGCTCTGTGTCAATTTGCAGAGTTCTCACAATAATTTAGCATCATTAGTGCTCTTATGATTCTTTTGCTCGTCATGTACATGCATTTGCCTTCATTTTTTCCAACATGGAGTTGGTAAACTCTGTTGGCGTCTTTACTGAGTCTTGCCTGAAATATGTGAGACAAAAACCCATTTGATCCCGTGATGAATCTGCCCTATTTATCTTAGCCTACTTCTTTATCCAAGACCATCAGGACTTTTTGCATGTTGCTGATCATTGTCTTGCCTCTGGTTCCAAAAGAGCAATGAGCCTTGTTTTGTCCTGAATGTTTTCTCTTTATATGGATTAGTAAACTGCTCATTGTGTCCGTGTAGGTACCATTACAATGTGGCGGATGCAAGACAACATGTGGAAAGAGGAAACGCTGATGGTTTACTTACAAGTTCTGTGGCATCCGGTTCCAACCTGTGGGCTCTTATACTGGACGCTGGAACGGGCTTCACTAACCAAGTCTATGAGCTTTCTCCTTTCTTCTTGCACAAGGTGAAACACCTTGGCATATTATTACATAGTTTGTTCTTTCATTGATCTTAGAGTTGTATGAGATTATTAAATTCCTTATACATTAAATATTGCAGGAATGGATCATGGAACAATGGGAGCAGAACTTTTATATCAGTTCTATTACTGGGTCTAACAATGGAAGTTCTCTTGTGGTGATGTCCAAAGGTATATATGGTTTTGGAGTAACAAGAAGTGGAAAGAAGGGTTTCATGTGACATCCATGTCAACAGCGGGTACCAGATGGGGCGTGGTCATGTCTCGCAATGCTGGCTTCAGCGATCAGGTTCAGTTTCTTGCTCTCATTTGTTCTTACCGGTTCTTCTAAACTCTGAGATCCCCTTCAGTTTCTTTTCTGTTTATGATACACAAGCAGAGCAACATGACTATAGTTGGAGCATAGACTTGCACATCTGAAATAGTTATTTCAAAATTTCAAACATGGAACATATTCCCCAAAAGGATAAGGAAGAAAACTTGTGTTGTAAACAAATGAGACCTTTGTACACAATGTTGAGTCCGTGTTTAAGAAAACACTTCATCGCATTGTAGAGTGCCTTTTCAAAACGTTGGACCTTGAGTTCATCATTACCAGTGAGACTGAGCAATAAGCCAAAAAATCTCGCATGAATCTTCTAGCTTGCCTTTTTGACGAACGAGGGTTACAATTAGATGACATCAGTGTCTGAAATTTTTATGTTAGAAAAATAATACTCCATGTGTCCCTAAATGAATGTCGATTTTCAAGAAATTTTTGTCCCAAAATAAATGTTATTTTTGGAAAGAACTTTGTCCCTAAATGTTTTCACCAAATCTTTTTCACTAGTCACTTTATTATTGCAAAACTAAATGTTTGGAACATGGAAAACAAGAAAATTTATGCATCTTTGCCATTATAATGTATAAAAAAAACACACATTTTCAGAATGTTTCTTAAAATGAATTTGGGGCATTCATTTAGGGACGGAGGGAGTACTTTAAAGGAGAGATCCAAAAAAATGAGAAAAGGTACGGAGGGGTCATGTTGATTCATCTGTTTAGTAGAGCACAGTTTATTTGGACATTTCTTGTTCAATTTTGTATTGTTTGGCTGGGAAATGATTTTCATTATGATAGATGTTTTAGAGAGTTTGAGGATCATTAAAAATCTATGATTATTGTGCGGCTCCATGTGAGACTTAGCGTGCAAAAGAGTATTTAACCCCCCCCCCTCGTTTTTCTCTTTCTATTCTTGGTGTGGTGTGGATGTGTATTGTGGGATAGGGGATGGATTTGTGAGAGCTCAGTTCATAGCTCGGTCCGTCTGCTGTATTATCAGATGGGGCTCGGAACAAATAAATTGTGTACATATAGAGAAAATAAATAAATAAAATGAAAAATGTTGGAATGATGGTAATTGATTTGTGAAAAAGTGTTCTCCATGTGAGACTTAGCGTGCAAAAGAGTATTTAACGTTTTTCTCTTTCTATTTCTGGGTGATAATGGTTTTTTGGTTGCAGGTTGTGGAGCTTGATTTTCTTTATCCAAGTGAGGGCATCCATAGACGGTGGGACAGTGGTTATGGCATTACATCCACTGCTGCTACTTGGGATCAAGCTGCCCTCATCTTGAGTGTGCCCCGTCGCAAACCTGGTGACGAAACACAGGAAACCTTGCGTACTTCTCAGTTTCCAAGCACACATGTCAAGGTATGTGTCAGATATAGTTTCACCATTAGACATTGTGATTTTCATGTTTTAAGTTAACACGAATAAATTTGTGTAATATTGGTTTAATTCATTGCCCACACTGAGGTTTGGATAAGTCTCACTGCCCCCCGAGGTTTGGTTTCGTCTCATTTTCTCCCTTTTGTCAATTTTATGTTCACAAAAGAACTATTTTACTCCACAATCTTCAATATATTTTGGATTTTGCATAAAATTAACAAAAGGGGCAGTGTGACTTATCCAAACCTTATGGGGATGGGCAATTGGAAAAGAAGACACTAGCTTGTGTGTGTAGGTCTTAGTTTAAGGTAGGGATTATTGACATTGCTTTTGGGTTTAAATGTGCAGGAGAAGTGGGCAAAGAATCTCTATCTTCCTTGTGTTTGCTATGGAAGAACTGTGTCTTGATTATTTTCAAGCATGTTAGAGAGGCTAAGCTGAACGGAGGATATGTTAAAGACAAGAAGGCCGATGGGAGTGAGGATTATTTCTTCTCTTTAACATTGTATTTTGCATATCAAGTGTAAAAAAGGGAAAATGATGCTAGGGAAGAACTGTGTCTTGTTTATCTGCATCAGAAGCATTCAATGTTTGTTTGTAAAACATTATTTATACCGAAGTAGTAGCTGTATAGTTTTTCAGGTCCATAGTTTGTAAAACATTATTTATACCAAAGTAGGCAGGCAGGCGATGGTGATCTCGACAAAATTAGCCTTTGTAGACGTGTCAAAATTTATGTTTTTGCTTGCCATAAACCAAGTTGGCCAGAATTGTACTCTTTTTTTTTTTTTTGGAATGTTTAGTCAACACTTCAGAGAGCTATTAATTTATGATACTACATCAAAGGTAGTATGATACATTAGAATAAACTTTGCGCATGCTTGTAAAAGCAACTATAAGAATGCATACTTTTGGTCTTACCTGCAGAATTTGCGGGTTGCAATTTTCACATACACCCGGTCCATCAAATCATTCGTGAAGCATAAAAAGGCATGTCTACCACGTCGATTGAGAAGCAAAGCACCACATATTCCCCAAAATCCAGTAACGAAACCTGAAGACATACCAATGTAGAGCCATTTCGTAAACTCATCATCATCATTCTCTCCTCCGTTATCTTCACCACCAACAACAGTTGGTGGGGATTCATCACCAAGGTTTGATATAAGCGGAGGCCCACAAAGTCCAACATTACCAATAAATTTGGATGCATCTTGTCTTTGGATTTGAGTGCTTGATGGTATTTTCCCCGTAAACTCGTTGTACGACAAGTCTAGATAACTTAAGAAATTAAGCTGAGACAAACTCGTAGGTATATTACCAGAAAACCTGTTTCTAGATAAATCAAGAGCCTCAATAGACTTCAGCCGACCAATCTGTTGGGGAACCTTACCCTGCAATGCATTTCTAGATAAATTCAGAGCTACCAACTCAAACAGATGTGCTATTTCATTAGGAATTTCTCCACTCAAGTTATTACTTGAGAAATCAATGAGCTTCAATAGTCTTAGATTATTTCTAAATTCAAGCTCTCTACCTTGCCATCCTATCACTAAATAGTCAGTATAGAATTTCTCCACAGTATAGAATTTCTCCACATATCTTCCATTAAGTAGATGATTATTAAGTTCAATTCCTTTCTGAACCATGGCACTGAGGTTGTTTAAACATGGAGGAATGGTTCCGTGTAAGTTGTTTTGAGAAAGGTCCAAGACTTGAAGTTCATTTAACTGACATAAATTTAAAGGGATGGTCCCATTAAACTTATTTGATCGCAGACCGAGAACGTGGAGCTGCGATATATTCCCCCCAATCCAAGCAGGTACATTTCCGGTTAACTTGTTCACTCCAACATCCAAGAAGATCAACCGTACACAATTTGACAAGGACAGAGGAAGCTCCCCTTCAAAGCTATTGTTGTACAAGTACAATGATTCCAAGAGAAGTAAGGATCCAATAGAAGACGGGATTTCCCCGGAAAGTCTGTTGTACGCTAAGTTAACAACAGTAAGATTTCCTAGTTTTCCCAAACAATCAGGAAGCCCTCCGGTTAGTAAATTGTATGAGATGTCAAGAAAGGACAAGGCCGCATCACTTAATTGGCATAAGAAATCGAGATTTCCAGAAAAATTATTCCTTGAAAGATTTATTGATTCCAAAGTTGAAGGAAACAATGGTATCGGGCCCTCAAAATTATTTGAACTGAGGTCAAAACCGGAATACCCATTAAGCTTCTTTGGTGATAAATCTGATAAGATGCCTCCAAAATTGTTTGAGGATAAATTCAAAAACGTATCTTGTGTCGAAAGGTTCCACAACCATGGTGGTATGCTATCTGAAATTCCATTGCTGGAAATATCAAGATAATGAAAGTTTTTCTGAGTTCTAATCCAATTTGGAAAAAGTGGGCCAAGATTGCAAGATCTCAACCCGATATAATTTAGCTGAAAATGGGGAGACCATTGAGGGCTTACTTTTATTTGTAAAGCATTGCCGGACAAGCCGAGATGGGTTAAGAGGGAGAGATTTGAAAAGTAAGCTTCAGAGAGAGTACCAGTGAGAGAGTTGGAAGAGAGATGCAAGTACTCAAGCTGTGAGAGTGTCCCCATGTTTTTAGTTATAGTTCCGTTCAGCTGATTTCTGGACAGGGATAAATATTTCAGGGAAGAAAACCTTATGATACCATCAGGCAATGGCCCATAAAGTTTGTTACGGTCAAGATACAACAACTCTAAAGCAGGCGACGCGGACAAGATATCTAGAAAGTCGGAGAGGTTCCCACTTAAGCTACAGTTAGTCATATACAGGGTAGTCAAATTGGACAGATTTCCAAAAGAGTTGGGTTTCATGCTTTCTAGAAGATTATTAGAGAGATAAAGAGCTTGAAGAAAGGGGCTGCTGCTCAATTTGAACAACCAGGAATACATGGATGATGTAAAACCATTAGAGGCGAGGTGAAGCTCTTTGATTGAAGTAGAAGAAGAGTTTATCGAAGAAGAAGATGAAGGAGAACTGACCTTTGAGAGCTGACAACCAGAAAAACCCACGTAAGAAAGAAATGGGAGGGTCTTAATTATGTCGACCCAGTGAGTTGCTCTACTGAGGTCAACGCCGAACATGTAGAGGGATTCCAAGGAAGATAGACGAGACAACCAATCAATGTTCTCAACAGAGAGCTTAAAGCTAGGATCGGAGGAGAGATCAAGATAATTCAAGTTAGAGAGGTTTCCAAGTTGCGATGGAATTATTCCGGCGAAGTTACAGTAACGGAGGTCAAGGTGATTTAATTTGGTGAAGGAACCAAAAAACGGAGGGATTGGTCTGTTTTCAAAATCTATAAAACTAAGATCCAGATAGGTCAATTCCCGCAATTCAAGCAATGAAGGACTAATTTTACCTGCTATAGCTGAACCCCTAAGATCAAGTTTGATTATATGACCAGTTTGGTTGCTGCACTCGACTTCACTCCATTTGCAGCAGTCTTTGGAACTCCAGGAAGGGATTAGTTCGAAATCATCTTTAACTCTAAGGCCAGCTCTGAAAGTAAGAAGCGCATGTCTCTCCTTATCAATGCAACGAATGATTTCATTAGAGCCATTTTTAAAACTAAGGGACGAGGAGGCACTAACACAACTCACACACAACAACACTAGAAGAACTACAACACCCAACATCGTCTTTTTTTTTCTAAAGAAAGAAACACGAAGAATCTAATATTGGTTGATTGATAAATAAAATTATGATCACATAACATGTATTTATAAGTAGAAAGGAAATACTTCCTCCTTTGGTCCAAAAGAAATGAATTCTAAAGTTTCCACAACCAGACTTAAAAGTCAATAATGGAGGCAACCCCTTCATTTATAATTGATGCAGAGACAGACAACTGCTCAAAAGAAAATATGTCCAAATGAAATGAATTCTAAAGTTTCCACAACGACTTAAAAGTGTTGACCAATAATGGAGTCAACCCATTCATTTATAACTGATGCAGACAACTACTCAAAAGAAAATATGGTCCTCATTTAATTAAATTATGTGATACATGAAATTTGATGTAACTCTTGGCAAAAATAAAAAAAGAAAGAAAAGAAAAGAAAAGATCAGAATCTTGGCTGAATGTAATATATTATTTTTATATTATTATGAGTTTTTTTTTTTATTTCGGGTACATGATTTTTCCAATTATATATTATTTTCTCTACCATTGGACCCTCTTAATTTTTCTCTTAAGTAGCTATTATTAAAATGTAAAAAAATATAAATATAAAAACCCCTCAATATCACTTTTCCTAAGCTAGTTACACTAGCGTGGGGATCCAAGACAATAATGAAGAGGAAATATATAGTCCATTATTTTGATAGAAATGTATTTGTGTGCTCCAACGGAATAGAGACGTATGAAATATACTACAATGGTCAAACACGTTTGACAAAGTACACCAAGGGAAAAGTTGGTTAAGTCGTTTTGAGTGTTCCATACAAATTAAAAAGCAGGGCCCTCAATAAATCAACCTTTCATTTAGACACGCTATATGGTTTGTATTAGATCGTCGAATCGGAAATTTTCACATAAGACGTATGTATAAGGAAATACTCCCTCCTTTGGTCCCAATGAAATAAATTCCAAACTTTCCACAACGACTCAAGTGTTGACCAATAAAATTATTCCCAAATGTTAAAAATGAAAAAACTTAGTACTAAAATTGTTGGCTTGTTTATATTTATTATTTATATAGCTAGACATTTTATAGAGTAAATTTAAATGTTATATATTGAATTGGTACCACATTAACCTCTATGATTGAGTATTTATTTTTTAAAAAATTTTTAGGATTGAATTTTATTGCAACGTAAGGTTAAGATGAATGTTTAATGAAATTAATTAGGAAAGGATTAATTGCAAGAGGAGAATAATTAATACAAATAGGTAAACATTTAAAATTAATTAATTATTGTATGTGCAATTGAATTTTACTTGAGACACATAAATTTGTTAAATTAAATAACTAGAAATAAATAAATTAGGAGGTAATAATAGTACCACAAAAATCATTTTTTTCTAATGTACCAAAAAATAATTTTTATTATAATGGTCCAAATAATATTAATAAGCATTGGCCTATAGAATGTATACAATGGTGAAAAGTCCGATTTGGGGTGGGACGGAGAGAGTATATGATAGTACAACCTAATGGTTCACGTTTGAGAATGTATACAATGGGAAAGATTTTTTTTATTATAATGGTCCAAATAGGCATTGGCCTGTAGTTTGATGACACTATCCTTGCTTCAAAGCTTTCATGAGGAAGCTCGACTATGATGAGATGATGATTTTTTTCTCAAAATATTTCTTTTTAAAAATATAATTTCCAAAATAACAATTCTTCCAAATTATTTACCAAAATGTCCATTTTTTTGAAACTCGCTAAATGGCATAGCGAGTTTGACTTTTGTCCGCTGAAACTCGTCAAATGAAATGGCGAGTTGATTTTTTTTTTTTTGAAATTTCCCTTTTTTGTTCTTGCATTTTAAGAAATGACGTCGAAATAGGAATCAAACTCGCCATGATTTGGCGAGTTTAGAAAATGTGTTACTTCTTAGAAGAAAAGTCAGAAGAAAAAAAAGGGAAAATTCAGAAGAAAATAGTATTAAAAGAAGAAGAAAGATTATGGTTATGGGGTTGCTTGAATGGAATCCAAATGTTCTAATTACCCAACTACCCCTATCAGAGAGCAATTAATTCCTAAAAGGACAAGTGTACATAATTGATAGCACCTTCCCATGCAAAAAGTAGAAAACTCCATTAATGAAACAAGACAGAATAGCTGAAACATTCATTTATCTTACCAACTTGGACTCAGCCATTGCTATGTTAAGCTAAACTCGCCAAATCAATTGGCGAGTTTGGTTCTCGCATTTCCACGTTATTTCTTAATAAAATGCATGAATAAAAAAGGAAAATTTCAAAAAAAAAAAATGCACGAATAAAAAAAGGATTTTTTTTTAAAAAAAATGAACTCGTCATTCCATTTGGCGAGTTTCAGCGGACAAAAGTCAAACTCGCTATACCATTTAGCGAGTTTAAAAAAAATGGACATTTTGGCAAATAGTTTGGAAGGGTTGTTATTTGGGCAAAATTGTGTATTAGTTATCCAAGTTTTATCAATATTTGCAATTCGATTATTAACATTGAATTTTTAGCAAATTCCTTCCCAATATTGACTTTTTGTTTCAATCGAATATAAATTTTGTTAAAAAGCTAACAATTGTAAAATAGGCTTGTTAGGGGCAAAGATGACATTTCACCTATGCTAGCTAGTGTGGATTTATCCTAACTAAATCATGTCCACTACAGCAAATGAAATTGAAAATTCCCATCCTCTTCTTCTACCAACTACCATGTTCTCCGCCCCATTCCACCATCGGCCACTCTTCAGCAACACCCCCACCCACCTGCCTGCCGTATCCTCTAAAATGCCGACTGCATCAAAATCCGAAGATGGCACAAAAATAAGATTTGGGTTCCTCTTTTTTCAAATCTGAGGTAGGGGACGGGGCTGCGGGTGGGATCCTTCAAATTTAGGCTTTTCTTCTTCTTTTCTTTCTCTTCTTTTAAAAACAGATATGCGTTTCTCTGTTTTGAATCTTCTACAAATCTGAAAATGGGTTTTTCTTGTTTTGAATTGAGGTCAGATCTGGTATGGTGTTTTTCTGGATTTGGGTTTATATTGTGTTAGTTTTGGTGTTGGTAACTGTGGTGGTTAGGGAGGTTGATGGTGGTGGTGGGTGGCAGATGGTGAAGGGGGTGTGAGATGGTTGCAAAATATGAAGAATATGGCAAGAATGATTGATTTTTCCATTGAACAAATGAGACATATATACAAGTTTCTGTGACTTTTCTAATTCTAAGATACATAAGAATAGAACAACAATACATTAACCTTGAGCTAGGAACTGAAGTGGAAGCATCAGTTAAGAGAACCTGTCTGTTGACTCTTCACGCGAGGCGGGCGCCAGGCCAAGAATGAGGCGCACGCCTGGGGCACAGAGACTTCAACTTTGACGAGAGGAAGGTGAGGCGGGCGCATGGAACTGAGAGAGGTGACCGCCTGGGAGGCAGTAACATCAGGGGAGTTCCTCGGCAGGTGAGGCGGCCGCATGGAATGGAGCGAGGCGGACGCCTCAAATTCAAAACCTTCACTGCCCCTCAAGTTGGCTCATGAAGGTTACGAATGCCCAACTTGCCAACTAAGAAACGAAACTGAGTAGCACCAAGGGGTTTCGTAAAGAGGTCAGCAACTTGATTGGCGGTTGAAATCTGGCATGGCAGTATATCACCAGATTCAACACGTTCACGAACAAAATAAAAATCCATTTCAACATGTTTTGTACGCTCGTGAAAGACAGGATTGTTGGCAATATGCCGAGCTGCCTGGTTGTCGCAGTAGAGAGGCGTAGCATGTGGCTGTGTCACCTCTAGATCTTGGAGTAGCCATCGTAACCACACTATCTCACTAACCGTGGTTGCCATAGCTCGGTATTCGGCTTCTGCAGATGAACGAGCTACTACGGACTGTTTCTTGGACCTCCACGATATAGGCGCTCCACCCAAAGAAATAAAATATCCGGTACAGGATCGTCGTGTCATAGGACAACCCCCCCAATCTGCGTCACAGTAGACTTGAAGCGTCAAATCTCCTAGAGCTGGGAGAAATATTCCTTGGCCTACTGTGTTTTTGAGGAATCGTAGGACCCTAATCGCTGCATCCATATGTGTACGTCATGGAGCCGTAACGAATTGACTCAATCGATTAACAGCAAATTGAATGTCCGGCCGAGTCACTGTTAAATAAAGAAGTCGCCCTATCAACCTTCGATATTGGGACGCATCAACATATGGGCTGTCATCATCAGTACTAAGCCGAAGGTTTTGTTCCATCGGAAAGTCACTTGTCCGCCCTCCTTGGAGTCCACTTTCCTCAAGTATGTCCAACGTATACTTGCGTTGGCTGAGGACAATACCTTCCTGTGATCTTGCTACCTCAATTCCCAAAAAATATTTTAATTGTCCAAGGTCCTTGATGCTAAACTTTTCATTCAAATACCTTTTGACAGCCTCAATCTTGGAGATGCCATTCCCAACTAAAAGAACGTCATCAACATATATAAGAGCAGCCACAAAGGTTTTGTCTTTCTTGTATATGAAGAGAGAGTGATCAGCCCGTGACTGTCTGAAGTCAATGGCAAGAAGAGCCGTGGTGAATTTTTGGTACCAGTTTCTTGACGCCTGACGAAGACCATATAATGACTTCCGAAGCTTGCAAACTCTCATTTCACCTTCCTTCGCAAAGCCTTGTGGGATCTTCATATATACGTCTTCTGCCAAGTCTGCATGAAGGAACACATTATTCACATCGAGCTGATGAATTGCCCAATTACGTTTTGCTTCCACGGCAAGAATGCTACGCATGGTGACTAGCTTCGCGACATGAGCAAAAGTATCATGATAGTCTATCCCTTCAATCTGTGTGAAGCCCTTTGCCACTAAGCGTGCTTTGTACCTCTCAACTTCTCCATTTGGTTTATATTTTATCTTATAAACCCACTTGGAATCAACAGCTTTCTTCCCCGGTGGTAACGCCTCAAGTGTCCACGTACCATTTGCTTCCAAAGCATTAACCTCCCTCTTCATTGCATCACGCCATTGTTGATCTTTAACAGCTTGATGGTAATACTTAGGCTCATCACGTGAAGTGATGGCCGCAAGAAATGCCTTATGAGTGGGAGAAAATCGATCGTAAGAAACATAATTTGATAAAGGATATACCTTTGAGGTTTCTGTATTGGAATGAGCATGCTGATGGTCTATGGAACTTGGTAGAGTGACAACAAAATCCTGAAGGTGCTTAGGCTGCTGTTTGGGGCGTTCACTCCGCCGTTGAACTGGGTTTATGGGCTGTGCAAAATTCTGGTCAACATGTGTTTGCTCAACTGTCTGACCAGTGGTTTGCTCAACTGAACACTCACCTACCTGCTCCACTGGATGTTCATCAGCTTGTACTTGTGTAACAGGTTGTTCACCGTTCCGTTCACCGTCTGTCTGATCAGGTGTCTGCTTATCTGCTTGTACTTGTTCAAACTCCATGATATCCTCTTGCAATTCCTCGTTCCTTTTTCTGGCAAAAAAATCTACTTCTGGCTTTGAATGCATTTCTTTGAAAGGAAACACATTTTCCACGAACTTAACATCACGTGAAGTGTAGATCTTTTTAGACTCCAAATCAAAAACTCTATATCCCTTTTGCACATAAGGGTACCCAACAAACACGCATGGCCTGCCTCTAGCATCAAACTTGTCTCCCCCTTTCTTGTTATTTTTGGCATAAGCCAAACATCAAAAAATACGCATATGATCAAGACAAGGTTTCTTTGGAGCAAAATCTCGTAAGGGGTTTTATTTTCCACAACTTTGGAAGGTAAACGATTAATTATATAAGCCGCAGTCAAAACACACTCTCCCCAAAATTTCTTTGGCAAACCTGCCTCAAAACGTAAGGCTCTGGCCATTTCTAAAATGTGACGATGCTTGCGTTCGACAACTCCATTTTGTTGTGGAGTGTCGGTACAAGATGTCTCAAGTAAAATTCCATGGTTAACATAATATTCTAACATTAGTAGTGACTGAAATTCACCTCCATTATCACTCCTAATGCGTTTGACCTTTCTATCAAATTGAGTGTTCACCATATTGCGAAACATAGTAAGGTAATGATGAACCTCATATTTGTGTTTCATCAAGAATACCCATACCCCCCGACTGAAATCATCCACAATAGTCAAAAAATAATGTGCACCAGAAAAAGAAGGAGTTTTGTAACCACCCCAAATGTCACAATGTATGAGATCAAAACAAAACTTGGTCTGGATACTACTAACCGAAAAAGGGAGTCTTGTCATTTTGGCTCGAATACATGAGTCACAATGATCCTTTTTCCCATCAGAATTATCAACATGCCAAGAATCGAAGACTGAAGAATGTCCCATTCTTTTGTGCCATATCCGTGTGTCAACTGTTGCCGCCATCACTGTCTGTTCCTTTGTAACCGGTTCCATGTGATATAGACCATCTTTGCATCTACCCATTCCAATCAAATTCCTCGAAGCTAAGTCCTGTATCACACATAAATCAGGAAAGAAGGTGAGAGAACAGTTCAAATCTTTGGTTAATCGGCTAACAGACAATAAATTGCATTGAAAAGCTGGTATATTTAAGACATGATTAATATTTAATCCATTCGGGAGCTTTGCATCGCCGATGCCCTTGACAGATATCATATCACCATTGGGAATCTTTACAGGTGCCTCCGTCCCCGTTCTAACTTGATTCTTTATCATCGACTCGTTGCAAGTTATATGCTCACTTGCTCCATAGTCAATAATCCAAGTGTTTGTATTATTGATCTTCCCAGTGACATTTGCTGTCTGGAAAACCGAGTTATAATGGGGGGGGGGCATTACATCCATCGTGACTCTATTATTCTTAGTCATGGTGGGTCTATGCCGAATTCCCAAAAGAAAAAAAAAATGTGCGGAAGCGTTAGAGCGTAAACAGCTCTGATACCATGTAAAATATGAAGAATATGGCAAGAATGATTGATTTTTCCATTGAACAAATGAGACATATATACAAGTTTCTGTGACTTTTCTAATTCTAAGATACATAAGAATAGAACAACAATACATTAACCTTGAGCTAGGAACTGAAGTGGAAGCATCAGTTAAGAGAACCTGTCTGTTGACTCTTCACGCGAGGCGGGCGCCAGGCCAAGAATGAGGCGCACGCCTGGGCCACAGAGACTTCAACTTTGATGAGAGGAAGGTGAGGCGGGCGCATGGAACTGAGAGAGGCGACCGCCTGGGAGGCAGTAACATCAGGGGAGTTCCTCGACAGGTGAGGCGGCCGCATCAGATCTGGTATGGTGTTTTTCTGGATTTGGGTTTATATTGTGTTATTTTTGGTGTTGGTAACTGTGGTGGTTAGGGAGGTTGATGGTGGTGGTGGGTGGCAGATGGTGAAGGGGGTGTGAGATGGTGGTGTTGTTGATATATTTTTTTTCAATACTTTAACGAAAGTTTATTTTTCACTAGATTTAATGCCCAGTTAAAATTCACTAGATTTAATGGCCAGACATTTTAACGCAAGTTAACCTCTCATGTGAAATGTCATTTTTGCCCTTAAAAAACATGTGCATGTCACATGATTCAGTTTTTTTAACGAAAGTTGAAAGTTTTAACCAATTTTTCATTGGATTGAAACACAATGTCAATGTTGGGAAGGGGGTTGCTAAAAATTCAATATTGATAGTCAAATTGCAATAGTTGGTAAAACTTGGGTAAGCAATATGCAATTTGCCCATTGTTATTTTGGAAATTATATTTTTAAAAAGGAATATTTTGAGAAAAAAATCATTAGATGATGGCTTCGTATTAGTAAAATAAAGAAAAAAAACCTTTCAAAGTTGAGTTCAAAAGTTGGATAATCTAGAAAATAAAGTCTGCAATGCAATTATACTGAGTCAAGTCAACTTTTAGCATCTCCTTTTTTAAATTGACTTTCCACAAAAAAATATGGTCCTTATATTTAATAATGTGGTTGTTGATATTTAATGTGACTCTTGACTGAAATGATCCATTTATAGGTGTGTTTGTATCATAATGGGTTTTTTTTTTTTTATGGCTCATGATTTTTCTTATTTTTGTTATCCCTAATTGGCGGACCCTCGTACTTTTTAAATTTTTTATTTTCTATATCTTTCTTATATTTTTCAAGTTATCAAGAGCAAAATTAAAAGTGTTTTGGACATTTATTTTGGGATGTAGAGAGTATATGGTAGTTACACCGACGTGGATCCCATAAACAAGGCAAACCACATATATATATATATATATATATATATATATATATATATATATATATATATATATATATATATATATATATATATATATATATATGTATATATGTATATATGTATATATATATATATATATATATGTATATATATGTATATATGTATATATGTATATATGTATATGTATATATGTATATATGTATATGTATATATGTATATATGTATATGTATATATATATATATGTATATGTATATATATATATGTATATGTATATATATATATGTATATGTATATATATATATATATATATATATATATATATATACATATATATATATACATATATATATATGTATATATATATATATATATATATATATATATACATATATATATATATATACATATATATATATATACATATATATATATATATATATATATATATATATATATATATATATATATATATATATATATATATATATATATATATATATATATATATATATATATATATATATATATAGTAACTCTAGTGAAAAACTAATTTTTTTCAAATGTTATAAAAAAACTAGTTTTCAGAACCGTTCATCACTCTTATTAGTTAGACTTGGTGCTTTAAAACTAATTTTTTTCTTTTGTAACAAAAAAACTAGTTTTTTACAAGATTTTGACATATATATATATATATACATATATATATATATATATATATATATATATATATATAGAACGGAAGTATATCTTCTTAGGTCCCAATCAACATTATACTTCTTGACCTGTAAGTAAATCAAACTCTAAACCCAAAAAAGGCGTTAGCAAGATTCCTATTATAAAGTCACACACAGTAGAGAATGGAGAATGAAATTGTTCCAAATCTAAGAAAATATGGCCCTTAATTATGTGGTTCACAACATTTTATAAGACTCTTGACCAAAGAATAAAGTCACACACGGTAGAGAATGGAGAATGAAATGGTTCCAAATCTAAGAAAATATGGCCCTTAATTATGTGGTTCACAACATTTTATAAGACTCTTGACCAAAGAATAAAGTCACACACAGTAGAGAATGGAGAATGAAATTGTTCCAAATCTAAGAAAATATGACCCTTAATTATGTGGTTCACAACATTTTATAAGACTCTTGACCAAAGAATAAAGTCACACACAGTAGAGAATGGAGAATGAAATTGTTCCAAATCTAAGAAAATATGGCCCTTAATTATGTGGTTCACAACATTTTATAAGACTCTTGACCAAAGAATAAAGTCACACACAGTAGAGAATGGAGAATGAAATTGTTCCAAATCTAAGAAAATATGGCCCTTAATTATGTGGTTCACAACATTTTATAAGACTCTTGACCAAAGAATGGAGAATGAAGTTGTTCCAAATCTAAGAAAATATGGCCCTTAATTATGTGGTTCACAACAGTTTATAAGACTCTTGACCGAATACTACATTTTGGAATAATACATTTGATAACGTATACAATGGGTAAAATTAATCAAGTTTTAGTTCAAAATACTATTTCCTTTGTCCCAAACAATGTAAAAATAAAATAAAAAATTGCTCCTAAGTAAGGGTAAATTTGATTTTTTTTTTGGGAGAGAGAGAGAGAGAGAGCACTGTATTACAAATTAGAAGTCAAGGAGTTTTAGTTCAAGCGGCATTTTATATGAAAAGACAGAAGTTCAATCTCCACCAAAAAAGACACTTTCAAGTGTCATTCTTATAATAGTTTAAAACATTCATTAAAAATAATCTACTTCCTCTTTACCCACTTTCTCTCTCTCCTACTTTATTTTTTATACTCACAACATTTTTTATTTTTTTTTAAATTTTCGTGCCAATTCAAACTAACAAAATTTAACTGGCAAGGAAGGAGTAATATTTGTTTTTAGAAATTGATGTTGAAAGGTCCTGTTGCTTTAATCAGTTAAAAGATTAGGCAGTTAAGCTTTGACAGCTAAGGTGAAATCTTAGCTGTCAGATATTAACTGATTTTAAAGACAAGAGTTAAATATGCAGCGGAATAGAAAGTGTTGAAATAATGTAAAGACAAGTGAGTGTAGATGTGTGTGTGTGTTGTGTGATAATACCAAATGAACACAAGAATTTTAAGGTGGTTCAGAGTTCACTCCTCCTACGTCCACCCTCCTTGTCAACCTTGACAAGTGAGATCAATCCACTTAAATCTAGTTCCCTTTAAGATTTACAAAGGATTGGTTAGGCAAGTTCCTTGAACTTCCTCTTCCTAATAAGTACAGTCTATTAGGGATTTTGCTTGCTACTAAGCAAATTACAATACCACTTAAAATCAGTCTTAAGTGATTTAAAACTTTAGTTTATACACCTGAATTCAGTTACAAGTGTCTCAGATTGTTTGATTGTTGGTTGTAGGTTTTGCAAGAGTGGAAAGGTTGAAGGTGTGGTTGTAAAGGTTGTGTGTATTAGGGCAATGTCTTCAGTCTTGAGGGTTTCCTTTTATAGGCTGGAATATAGCCGTTGGAGGAGACAAGGGAATAAATGCATATGGGTGGAATAGTGTTTGCATTTAGAGCATCTTCGACTGATATAAACAGGCTGGAAATTGCAACCCAAGTTCAGGAATTCTTCATGGAGAGATGACATGGCAATGTTGTTGAGAGATTTAAGTATAGCACATCCTTGTCATCAATGGATTAGTACATTGCTGTTGGCACTGAAAATCTTAGCTGTCAGAGTGATGAATCTCTGATGTTGAGTTCTTGGCTGTTAGATCAAGCAGTCTTAGCTATTAGATCTTGATTTGAGTAGAGGACATGGTTTAAGTCTGGTGATATGTAATGAAATAACACTTGATTTATTGGATTGATTCTCTAGAGTTGCTTGATCATTACTGTCACAGCTTGTTAAGAAATCATTACTGTCAAATCTTTGGCTGTATGAAGTCTTCTATCAGATCTTGGGAAACTTGAAGGTTCCTCCTTGTAACTTTTGCAACTTTCCACTCTTGACACTTTAGACCATTTAACTTTGTCCCGTTAAATGATCAATCATCATCAAAACACAAAGTTAGCTTCTAACAGATGTGTACGCTTCAAATTAAACAATAGCCTTGGAAGTTATTTATATTGGAATGGTTCAACTACGACTCGAGTTCGGTTGAGTTTATTTATTTTTGAGCTTTAGCTCATTTAAGAAATATTGAGTTCGAGTTTGAACCAGACAGTGCTCCAAAGTAGAATCTAGTTTGGAGTTGATCGTGAGTTGCTCATGAACAGCTTTAGCCGTTTTCAAGCTCGAGTATTAACGAGCCGAGCTTGAGCTTTTGCCCATTTTCTTAAAAACTATGAAAATTTGAGTTCATAACGCTACTTTTGAATCGAGCTTGAGATTTGCAACAATGAAAAGATTGAGTTTTTAATGAACTAATAGAGGCGAGTTCGAATTTTTTTCATAGGGAACAAAGAAATTATCAAGTTTTTTTTTTCTCGAGCCGAGTTTGACACAAGTCGATCGCAAAAGAGATTCGTCAAATACACAAGTCGTGCACGATCTACTCAAACTAAACGAGTGTTAAAATCTTGTTTAAACTCGAGTCGAGTAACAATTCGAGCTCACTCGACTTCCATTTATTTTGAGCCGATCTCATATAACACATTTGATAATGTATTCAATAGAGAAAGTTGACTAATTAATTCATGTTACAGACTACTCCCTCCATTCCGCTTTTTTTTTTTTTTTTTTTTTGGTTTTTAGTTTGAATAAACTTTAAGAAATAATTTAGGCTACTTATAAATTACCTAATGAAAATAAAAAACTTGTTATTGATACATCATTATAAGTATTATATATACAATTATTAGATTCTCATTAGGATAATTAAAGGTAACCAAAATTATTGTTCTAAGTTAATATAAACTAATATTGTTTTTTTATACATATATAATTACTCGGGCATTATAAGGACAACATTGTCCAAAATACTATTTATCATTTGTCATTTTAAAAACTGAATTTATCAATAGGAAAATAGGACTCCTACTCCGGGTCGATACTTTTTAAAAAGGAAGGGAAAATAATAAAATAGGGATTGAAGTCCAACTTAGGAACACCCCCCTAAACTTTGGGGCCCAAAAGGCAATTTTCCCTTTATTTATTTGCATTTTGATCAAATTATATGTGAAAAAATATTTTTATTGTTACGACCTATTTTATTCTGACATAAACCGAAATAAAAAATATAACCATTTTTTTGGAACATAGAGTATATCAAAGAGTTTATTTCAATAATTCTATTAAGCGCAAAGGATAAATTTAGAGTCCAAACTTTTGGGGTCACTCGCACAAAGGAGTCTAATGTATCAAAGCTCACAAGCGAGGGTCTAATGATGACAAATATTAGTAAATAAAATATTTTTTACGTAACAGTTAAGAAACTAGTTTATTTTTAGAAGAAAATATTATTTACTTCCTTGCTTGATTTAACCGAATACAACTCCATATATACGTGAGATTCCTTCTTGAAAAAGGAGTCTATTAATCCTACACTAATGCCTAAAATTAAGCTAATCATATATCCTACTTAGTTTACATTTATAAAATACGGAAAAGATAAATATGTACAAAGAAACAGCATCACACACAAGATGACTTGAACAACATCACGCACAAGATGACAAGTCAACTTTTATATGCTTCGTGGGAGAAGTTTCGATTGGGATGGGGCTGATGATTTGTAGCTTGGGAGGGACCACGATTGTTGGGTGAGTTTTGGGAGAGTTTAGGGGGAAGTAAATACCGGCAGATACGACGTAAGAAAGCTACGCTGCACCGTTTTCAAATTCCTACCTTCCAAAGCCATTAAGTTGAAAATTTAATTTTCAACTTAATTAAAAAAGGTGTATAGTTGAGCGATTAAATCCTTAGAGTAGCATGACAGGTATGATTTATCCTAAACACATGTCTGTCTTTCTCCTTGCGTGATCATACCTTCCAAAGCCATTAAGTTGGGTATTGGATTCTGGTGCAACGGATTACATTTGCACATCAATTGATATTATGCATAATGTGAGTGCTTTTCCTATGCCTATTATGTTATCTCTTCAACTCTCATATAACACTAAATGATGTTTTGTTTGTTCCTTCATTCAGTTTCAATCTTCTCTTTGTTATGGGGTATTAGTAACAAGTTTTAGAATTTTAATAGGATAATTATGTTTTTTTATAAATCTTTGGTCAAAGTTCAATCAATTAACCACTCAAAAAATTGGACTATCATTCCGGGACGGAGGGAGTATTATTTTAAAAATATAATACTCATGTTTTTTCAAACTTTAGGGGGACATTAAGAATTCCAGTAAAGTCCAGGGGGTCAAAGCTTCACACGTTTGTGTTTTTGTTATAAATTAAACGGGTCAAAGTTAGAAAATTCAGGGGGTCAATGGGCCTCCGTCCCTGCTTAAAGAATCATGAGCATTGCATGTGCTCACAAAAAAAGGGGATTTATTAAAAAAAACTCACTCATAAAAATGGCATTTACAAAAAAAAACATGTAAGCTGGGAAATTACAAAAAACTACTTTTTTTTTTCTTTTTTTACAAAAATACTTTTTTTTTTTTGGTTTTTTTTTTAATCAGTTTTGGTCAATGATAACTGAAATTATCAGTTGTTTGAACAACTGATAACTGAAATTATCTGTTGTTTGACCAAAATTGATAAAAAAAAAAACCAATTTTTTTTTTTTTTTGTAATTTTGAACTTATGTGTTTTTTTTTGTTGTTTTTTTTTTGTAATTTCCATCTTTCTATAGTAGTTTTTTGTAAATGGCTCAAAAAAAAATGTCAAGAAAGCAACAGCAAGAAGAAGTCAAAAAATGATACACATATCTGATATGCATAGGGACTTTAGTTATAAGCTACCCAGAAATATATTTACAAGTTCATAAGAACTGATTAAGCGGAAGTGCAGTTGCAGTCTAAGGATGGTAAACCAGTACAAAATGTAAAGATTTCTAATAACTGTTCCAATAAATCACATTAATTCCATTATCCAAGTACCTATTTCTGTTATTCCTGTTCGGAAATGTTCTATTGATCAGATTACAATAACCGATTATAACTTCCACCTTTATCAACAAAGGTACATCAAAGGATGGAAAAGAACCCCCCATTACAGGTTGTTGGGCATCTTTGGATCGAAAACTATTATATATGAGAACCTCATTCAGGCAAGAGGCGAGCTCTGGCAACCTTCCGCACCTGGAGAAGTTCAGGCATGGCAATGCCACAAAGGCATAAAGAGGCATGAGCTTCTTTCAGCTAGTAAAGAGGCGAAAGGCAAGCAAAAGAGACGTCTCAATTTTTGGCCCAGATTTGATGGAAAGATTTTAGTCCATGCACCTTCGCCAGAATGTTTTGAGTAATGACTGGACTTGGACAAACTTGGTTACGACACATATTCAGCTTAGTCTGCAGGTTGATTTTTAGATTTAAAGACATCTCTTACAGTTTTGGGATTTTTGAAAAAGAAGCGAATTGGGGCTTAGGTTTGAAAGTTTTTCCTTGATTAACGTGGGCTGACAGTTTTCCGCATGGATTTGAGTTTCTTGTTCAGAGTACAATGAATTTTGTGGACTGCATTTAATGTATTACACGCATTGATAACATGGTTTTGAAATTTGAAGCAAAATATATATATATTTGATTCATTTAGCTATATTTTCACATTGTTTGCCTTTCGCTCACCTGCCTCTCGCCTCACCACTCTGCCTCAAAAGGTATCACTTGCCCACCACATGCGGTTTGTTAATAACTATGTTTAAATCAATTAATGCATATACTCAACAAGCATCTCCGCATAAAGATGAACACATACTTTCAGGTGAAAGAGAAAGTTCAGATGGCCAAAATAATGTCATGAGCATCAGAGCATGTGTGAATGTTATAGCAGAGTTAAAAAGAACCTTCACACCAGCTTCATTGCAAACGTCACATGGAGGAACTTTGTTATTATGGAACCAACTTCGAAGATCCAGGAAGGATCTAACACCAAGTCCAATATTAACATCTGAGGTTAAACATAACCACTGATCCTGTACAAATTCTTCCACAGATTTTTCCTTTTGAGCCCGTGAGAAATTCCAGAATGCTGGAGGGACAATGGATGGACCACTCTGTGATTGTGATCCCATTCCAGAAAGAACCTGGCATTTGACCAAAAGAATTACAAGCAAGAGATCAGATGTGAAACCTAATGGATAAGGGATGCACAAGATAGGGAGCGAGACAAACGAGAAAAGAAAACAGGGGAGGTTATTTCAACTAAAGAATGTCTTCGAATTGTGAGGCCAAATAATTGTTCTAAGCCTATAGTAAGAGGCCAAGTCAGCCTATAGTAAGAGGCCTGTAGCAGACCAAAATTATGAGACTGATAAATTTACATAAATTAACTTCATGTTAGAACCATCATTACTGAAGACGAAAACAGAGAACATTAGGACTTTGCAATAGATTAATACCTAAAATGGAAATAACAAACTCTCAACATCATATATAGAAGATTGAAGTTGGGGCTGTTGGGATAGAGGACCAACCGGGCTAGACATCGGAGCAAGAGGGAAGAAATTCGTCGGAGTTTTCTGGGGTCTTGCTGATGGATGTGTATTTACCCATCCAAATGATGCACTTTTAGGCTTTCTTTGTGTTCGATTCCCGAGTTTTATATATATTTGATGTGGCTTGTGAGTATTTTATGAGTACAGGGTATATAGCTGATTAAAGGTGCATTTTATGGCTAAAAAGTGCAAAAGGAATAAAGTGGAGCGGAGCTCAAGGACTAAACTGGCATTTGGAAGCTTTTGGACTAAATGGGAAATATTGGAAATTTAGGGACTGAACTGGGAATATGGAATTTTCGGACGAATTTGATTTCTAAAAATTCGTGGGATTAAATGAAAAATAAAAGTCCAAAGAGCGAAGCGCAAAAGAAGTCGTTAAAGTGGCCAAAGTGCGAAGAGAAGATAGCGGGACGAAACGAGTATTTATTTATACTAAATCAAAGGCCACTGTATTGGTATTTGGCCGAGGAAAATGGGCCATTGCTAAGGTTGGCCGGCCATTCAAGGCCAAGTTGGGGCCAGGAGGGAAGCTTCATAGGCCAAGTTCACGCACAAGCCCACTCTCAATCAAGGGCGACCGCCCTCAAGCAACATAAATCAAGCCAAACCTCACGGCCCAATAGAGCGGCCGCTCCAACATAAATTGCGGCCGCGCTTTTTCCGACGTTCCAACACTTTGACGTATTCAACAAGGGTATTCTTGAAATTTCCATGCCTTGACCCTACTGTACCCTCTTTTCTTTATATATATAACTTGCAGCCACAGCCACGGTAGGATAGAATTATATTATTAGACTTAGATTATTTTATTTTCTTTTTCGTGAATCAACATTGAAGAAGAGATTTATTCCGATTCCAGGTTTTTATCTTTTTAAATTATGAGTAGCTAATTTATTAGATTTGTAGATTGGTCGAACCTTTACCGGATTTTTATGCAATTAATATTTTAATTCTTTCTATTTAATTCCTTCTAGTTCATCAATAGATTTTAATTTATTGTTCTTAGATTTGAGACGTATGTTAAGATACGAACTCGTCTTTGAATATTTGGGGTATCGAATTAGCCATTAATTTGGGATTTTGATTCATAGACAACTATTGATTGAATAGCTTTAATTGAGGCCGTAATAGAAATCGATTAAAGTTAGGTTTTCATATTCTTGTGTTCTTAATGTATTCTTGGCCTATTGTGGAACCGTAATAGAATTCGCAATATTAAAAGAGTATTTAGGGTTGTAATCCGGCCACCTAACCGTGTCGATCCTAGCAAAAGTGAATGAACCCTAGAAGTTGAGTTAATGTTTTATAAGTAAAATTTTGCATAGAATGATGGTAAAGTGAAATCCAATCTACGAATCTCTTCTCATAATCTGTTTTCTTGCTTAGTTAGTTTTTGTTATTTAATTTATGCTCTTAGTTATTAAATCGAATCTATAAATTGTGGCTATTAAATTCACTGCTTTCACTTATTTGTTTACCAACGAGTCTCTGTGGATTCGACCCCTGCAATTGCATACTGCTACACCGGTAGTGAGTACACTTGCTCGGTTTTTATTACAAGAGGGAGTTTTCCTCCATCAAGTTTTTGGCGCCGTTGCCGGGGACTTGTTGCAAGTAAACAAGTAGGTTAGGTAGTGAATGCAAGGTCGTCGTTCTTTGAAGCCTACATTGGTTCCATTGGACGACAACATCAATCGACTTGAGGAAGCATTTGAGGGCGATCCCCTCTTTAATCCTCTCTTTTCAGATTCGGACATCGAGTCTGAACCCTCCACCACCGAGGTAGAGGAAGAAAAAGCCGAGATGGCAGTACCACCGGCTCAAACTATGAATGATTTCCTGAGACCTAGGGTAGACACATCTACCTCATGCATAGTGCTGTCCGATGCAGCCAAAAATATAGAGGTCAAAGGACAATACTTTGCCATGTTGCCAAGCTTTCACGGATTTCCTGGTGAGGATGCACTTACGTTCCTTAAAGAGTACATCATTGTAGTTGCTCAATTTTTGTTAAGACAGGGAGTGACTGAGGAGCAAATTAGACTGAAGTATTTTCCTTACACTCTTAAGGGAGTGGCTAAAACATGGTTGATGATGCTTGCACCAAGCAGCATCAGTACTTGGGAAGAATTGCAAGATGTGTTCCTTAAAAGATATTACCCACATCATCTGTTGGCTAGTTTTAGACAGAAATTGATGACATTTTCCCAAGATGTGGGGGAGCCCTTTCATGAGGCATGGGAAAGATTTAATACGATGTTAATACAGTGTCCCCACCACAACTTCACACTACCCTCACTGAACCAAGCCTTTTATGATGGCTTGAATGACAATGGTCAATCAATGGTTGACAATGCTGCTGGAGGTTCGATAGGAGCCAAGACCCCGGACGAGACTAAAGCTTTATATGAGATGTTGAGTGCTAATTCTCAACAAAAGAGTTCGAGGGGTAGGACAAGGGGGGTATTGGATTTGACTGCTACTGATAATCTTTCCAAGCAAATTGCAGTCTTAAGTAGTAAGGTTGATAAATTGACTGTTTGTGGCCCTTCTGCTAGTGCTAATGTTATTACTGATTATTGTGCAAATTGTGGTTTATCATCTCATGTCACTAATATGTGTCCAAGTGCAGCAAATTTCTTTTATAATCCTGAACAGGCACATGCTTTCAATGGATATGCACCAAGGCCACCACCCCAAGGCAATCAATATGGTAACTACAATCCATGGGGTGGCCATCATAATCAGCAAGTGAAACCTCTTCATGTGCCACCACCTGGACAACATGATAAAGAGCCTTGGGAGCTGGCAGTCCAGCAGTTAAGGATGGAGATGCAGCAAAGTAATAGAAATTCAGAAGCTGCGATTGAAAAGATGGGCACACAAGTAGAGCAGCTTGTGAAGGTTGCCCAAGAGTTGATGAAAGAGAAGAACCCACCTGAGCAAGCAAAGTCAATCACAACAGTGTGGGATGAAAGTGAGGAAATTGAGGAGGTATTTCTATCTTCTCTTGATAATAATGATTGTTGTGATAATAATGAGAAGGTTAATGAGGATGAAAAGATTACTCATGTTCAAAAAGACCCCGGGTGTTTCACTATCCCAATTTCTTTAGGGGGTCAAAATTTTAGTGGTTTGTTGGATCTTGGGGCAAGTGTCAATGTGATGCCCTTTCATGTTTTTAGAAGTTTGGGGGTATGTGAGTTGAAACCACCCATGAGAGACTTGCAATTGGCGGATCTCTCAATCAAAAGACCTTTAGGGGTTATTGAAGGGGTGTTGGTTAAAATTGATAAAATCATTCTCCCCATTGACTTTTATGTGATGTGTATGGAGGGATCACGTGAGGAACAACTGAAAACTCCCATTCTGCTTGGGAGGCCATTTATGTTTGACACTAAGGCCACCATTGATGTGTGTCAAGGGGTGGTATCCTTGAGAGGCATGGGGGAAGAATGCAAGTTTGTTATGTCTAAAAATGATGAGAAACCCTCCCCCAAAGATGGTTTTGTAGGAGCCATAACTGATGTTCCAATTTTTAAATATGATGTGAATGGATGTGAGAAAAGTGGGGATAATGCGGACGTTTGTCCCATGGCTAGTAACATTAAGGCCGACCAATACTCTAGGAGTAACGGGTCGTATCACTCCCCACACGACTTCCATAAAGAGTCGATTCCATCACATCTACCACAAGGGCCTTCAAAATCGAGAGTTAGTGAGGAGAGTTTTAGTGATTTATCTGATTCTATATTTGCTACTATTTTTGTGCATGATAACTCTCTTGATCTTGGTTGTGAGAATGGTGTTCTGCAGGTTGCAGAAAAGGTTGAGTTTGGGGCTGGAAACCCCAATAAAAAGAAAAGAAAGAGGGGTAAGCACAAGCGTAAAGTTTTAAAAGTAAATGTGGCTTTACCCCTACTTGTTGACAATAAAAATCTGAAGTGGAAAGAGAAGGGCGTCTGTGCCCGTGAGGAAAAGAGATGGTCCAAAGGCCGCAAAGCCAAGGCCAAGTAAGATTGGGACCATAGTCGGGCTAACGACTCTAACCAAATGCGCTGCTTGGGAGGCAACCCAATGAGGTATGTTTTATTTTTATGTTGATTACTGTTTAGTAGTGTCTTGCCATCCGTCGAACCCAAGGCACGCTTTTGTTCTCTTTGCTATGAGGACATAGCATGTTTTGAGTTTGGGGGTGGGCAACTCTCCGAGTTTGTGGGTTTATAGGGGAGTGTATATAGTGTCACCCTCTAAAAAAATAGAAAAATTTAAAAATTTTGTTCTTTTCATAGTAAATTTTGTTCTTTTCATAGTTGGGATGTTGGCCAAAGTCTGTGATGATTAGAGTGTGCTTTAATTTTAAAATCACATGTGCTATTATTAGTGTGGTGATTGGGATTGCATTGAAACATTTAAATTATGATTGCACCACCTCTCACTTCCGTATCATTTTCTTGGTCATTGTCATCAACTTAGGTGCCTTTTATGGGATCACTTCGTGTATTCTCGGGGTCCCTAGAACATGTTTGCATGATTGTTAACAACACGTCAATAGGTTACTTGATATATATGGCTATTTCTTTGAATCCCTTTTTGTGAGCCTTAAACTTTCTAGTCACTAAAAATTTCCGCTAGAACCCCTTTTGAGCTTGAAAAAGAATGGAATCTCTCACAAAGTGGGAGGTTATCTTAGACCACCATTCGCCTTCTTTTGTACCCTCATTGTCCTACCCTTTTAACCTATACACAAATTTAATTTTTCTCACCTTTTCAAGAAAGTGAAACTAGGGAATGAATTGGGAATTGTGGGTGAATTTTGGAAAATCAAGGGTGAAGTGGAAAGTGGTCACGAAAATAAAGAAAGGGTCATGTTATGTAATGAAAAGAGGGGCTTGATAAAAAAAAAATATTGAATGCACATTCTTCGTGATGTAATTGTGCAAAGCAAAAAAAAAAAAAAAAAAAAAAAAAATCGAGCCCTCTCTAATGTCAAAGTGAAAATTATGTTTCAAGGTGACCAAAGAAAGTAATGGAATGTGACCAACCCCATGTTGATGTATGAAAAAGTTTTAGTTTGTGGGTTGGCACATTGGGAAGTAATAAGGGTGAGTGGAGGATGTATTGTTACAAGAAGACTTTCTAGTTTCACTTTCTTATGTTCGTATGTCCTTACCTTCATTTGTAACCATGAACCTAGCCCTGCGATCTTTCGCACATAACTTTTAAGCCATATTATTCTTTCAATATCGAGTAACCGGGTTGACAATCGTGTAAATATGCATATGAGTGTCCTTTTTGGTTTGTACTGTCTATGACATATTGATTTAGAGCATCACTTAGTGAATCCATAAACAATCTTAGGTTGTTGGCAGTGACCTCCCATCATTCATTCATCATTCATGCCGCGGTGGAAAATTGTGATTTTTATGCTTCAATGTGATTGTAATCCCATTACTGTGGTGGCACTTGTTGATTATGTGTGTTGGTGAAAATCTGAGACTTATATGGCCAATGAATCATCTATGATAGAACATCCCAAAAATAATTATTTTGTTTTTATATTTTATTATTAATAGTTAGAGTAGTTTTATTTTTATTTTTATTCTCTTAGTTTTGTTTTACTCGGGACGAGCAAAAGGTTAGTTTGTGGGTGTTTGATGGATGTGTATTTACCCATCCAAATGATGCACTTTTAGGCTTTCTTTGTGTTCGATTCCCGAGTTTTATATATATTTGATGTGGCTTGTGAGTATTTTATGAGTACAGGGTATATAGCTGATTAAAGGTGCATTTTATGGCTAAAAAGTGCAAAAGGAATAAAGTGGAGCGGAGCTCAAGGACTAAACTGGCATTTGGAAGCTTTTGGACTAAATGGGAAATATTGGAAATTTAGGGACTGAACTGGGAATATGGAATTTTCGGACTAATTTGATTTCTAAAAATTCGTGGGATTAAATGAAAAATAAAAGTCCAAAGAGCGAAGCGCAAAAGAAGTCGTTAAAGTGGCCAAAGTGCGAAGAGAAGATAGCGGGACGAAACGAGTATTTATTTATACTAAATCAAAGGCCACTGTATTGGTATTTGGCCGAGGAAAATGGGCCATTGCTAAGGTTGGCCGGCCATTCAAGGCCAAGTTGGGGCCAGGAGGGAAGCTTCATAGGCCAAGTTCACGCACAAGCCCACTCTCAATCAAGGGCGACCGCCCTCAAGCAACATAAATCAAGCCAAACCTCACGGCCCAATAGAGCGGCCGCTCCAACATCAATTGCGGCCGCGCTTTTTCCGACGTTCCAACACTTTGACGTATTCAACAAGGGTATTCTTGGAATTTCCATGCCTTGACCCTACTGTACCCTCTTTTCTTTATATATATAACTTGCAGCCACAGCCACGGTAGGATAGAATTATATTATTAGACTTAGATTATTTTATTTTCTTTTTCGTGAATCAACATTGAAGAAGAGATTTATTCCGATTCCAGGTTTTTATCTTTTTAAATTATGAGTAGCTAATTTATTAGATTTGTAGATTGGTCGAACCTTTACCGGATTTTTATGCAATTAATATTTTAATTCTTTCTATTTAATTCCTTCTAGTTCATCAATAGATTTTAATTTATTGTTCTTAGATTTGAGAGGTATGTTAAGATACGAACTCGTCTTTGAATATTTGGGGTATCGAATTAGCCATTAATTTGGGATTTTGATTCATAGACAACTATTGATTGAATAGCTTTAATTGAGGCCGTAATAGAAATCGATTAAAGTTAGGTTTTCATATTCTTGTGTTCTTAATGTATTCTTGGCCTATTGTGGAACCGTAATAGAATTCGCAATATTAAAAGAGTATTTAGGGTTGTAATCCGGCCACCTAACCGTGTCGATCCTAGCAAAAGTGAATGAACCCTAGAAGTTGAGTTAATGTTTTATAAGTAAAATTTTGCATAGAATGATGGTAAAGTGAAATCCAATCTACGAATCTCTTCTCATAATCTGTTTTCTTGCTTAGTTAGTTTTTGTTATTTAATTTATGCTCTTAGTTATTAAATCGAATCTATAAATTGTGGCTATTAAATTCACTGCTTTCACTTATTTGTTTACCAACGAGTCTCTGTGGATTCGACCCCTGCAATTGCATACTGCTACACCGGTAGTGAGTACACTTGCTCGGTTTTTATTACAAGAGGGAGTTTTCCTCCATCACTTGCGCGGCCGCGCAGGTGATGGTGCGCGACCGCGCACTTGGACAGAAACAATTGGCTCGGAGGAAATCCCTTGTGCGCGACCGCGCTGGCTTTTGAGGGCGACCGCGCAGTTGGACAGAAACTGGTGCCGAGTTCTTGATTGTTGAGGGCGACCGCGCTCAGTACGGAGGGCGGCCGCGCACGTGACGGGGAAGGAATTTCCTGGGCCGGGTTTTAGGCAAATTTTTCGGTTCCCTTGTCCATCTAGGGTTAGGTTTGTTTCCCTAGCACATATTTAAGTATAATTCCGCCCCCTAAACTCATTGTAACACAATAACTCATATTATAGTGCAAGATCCTGGCTTGGTAGTGCCCCCAGACGTAGCCAAACATATTGGTGAACTGGGTAAACAATTTATGTGTTCTTCTTTGTGCTTTATTTCTTTTTTGCTTTGTTTGTGTGCTATTATTATTCTTGTAGGTTTGCTTGGTAGTGGAGGGCTATATTCACAACAACTGGTATCAGAGCTCTTGGTTCAAGATCAAGGGTGTTATCAAGCAATCAAGAATGGGCAAAGACAAACAGGCGGTTGAGAAATTCGATGGGTCTAACTACGGATATTGGAGGATGCAGATTGAGGATCTTTTGTACAACAAGGATCTCTATAAGACACTGAAGGGTGTCAAACCGGAAGAAGAAGATCAGGAAGAATGGGAACTCATGGATCGGAAAGCCCTAGGGGTGGTCAGATCTACTTTGTCAAAGTGGATTGCAAAGACTACCAGGAAGGCGACAACCACCAAGGAGCTATTGGATTATCTTACTGAGAGATTTGAAACTCCATTTGCTGCAAATAAGGTTGATTTGATACGCAAGATGGGTAGTCTCAAGATGCAAGAGGGAGGATCCTTGGCTAAGCACATCGAAGAGTTTATGGATGTTATAGACTCATTGACTGCGGTGGAGATCAAGTTCGATGATGAGGTTCATGCGTGCTTGTTGCTAGCATCTTTACCAGCAAGTTGGAGCGGAACGGTGACTGCAATCAATGCTTCAGCAGGTAAGAAGAAATTGAAGTATGATGATGTTAAAGACTTTCTTTTGGGCGAAGAAAACCGCATGAAGAAGTTGGGGACATCGAGTGCTTCAGGATCGGCTTTAGCTACTACTAGTAGGGGGAAGTCGGGTACTAGCAAACAAGGGAGAACCGAATCAAGGGAGAACGCTGTGAGTGGTAAGGGCAAGGCTGTGCAGATCAAAGACAAACCAAAGGTTGCAAAGGGATCAGTTCAGTGCTATCATTGCAAGGAGTTGGGACACTACAAGAGGGATTGTCCCAATCGTGGCGGCAATTCGGTGAATGTGACAGTCGAAGGTTACGATGTACTGGTTCTAAGTGTTAGTAGTGCACTAGAATTATGTGTGCTGGATTCGGGGGCATCATTCCACTCTTGCGGGCATAAGGAAGAGATGGAGAATTACACTTCCGGTGATTTCGATAAGGTTTATCTGGCGGATGACGAGCCTTTGGAAATAAGGGGAAGGGGGATGTCAGAATAGGAGCATCGGACGGGAAGGTCTTACATCTGAACGGGGTCAGACACATTCTGGGTTTGAAAAAGAACCTACTTTCAGTTGGGCAGTTGGACGAAGAAGGTTACAAGGTGACATTCGGCTGCAGAAACTGGGTTATTACCAAGGAGGACTGCGAGATCGCTCGAGGTAATAAGGAGGGGACTTTGTATTTGGCGAACAACACCAAGGATAGTATTGCGGTGGCGGCAGCCAAGGGTGATACGGATTTGTGGCACTGTCGATTGGGTCACATGAGTGAGATGGGGATGAAGGTACTTTGTTCAAAGGGACTACTACCGGGTTTGAAGACAGTCAACGTGGGGATCTGCGAAGATTGTATGTTTGGCAAACAGGGGAGAAATAATTTCTCGAGGACAGGTAGGGGTTTGAGGGAAGCAAAGTTAGAATTGGTTCACACGGACTTGTGGGGGCCATCTCCGGTAACGTCTCTGGGTGGTGCGTCATATTACATGACCTTTATTGATGATTCTACAAGGAAGGTCTGGGTCTATTTCTTGAAGGGGAAAGATGAAGCTTTCGAGGTGTTCATGAAGTGGAGGGCTTTGGTGGAGAATCAAACGGGACTTAAGCTTAAGTGCTTAAGATCAGACAATGGTGGGGAGTATGAGCTTGGTGAGTTTAGGGAATATTGTGCTACGAACGGTATTCGTATGGAGAAGACTCCAAAGCGTACACCACAACTCAACGGGGTAGCAGAGAGGATGACCAGAACATTGAACGAGCGGGCTAGAAGTATGAGATTGAAGTGTGGACTTCCGAAGACGTTTTGGGCATATGCAGTTGACACGGCGGCTTTCTTGATCAATCGAGGACCATCGGTACCATTGGGGAATGGAATTCCAGAGGAAGCTTGGAGTGGCAAGCAGGTAAATCTGTGCTTTCTTCGCATATTTGGCTGCGTTTCTTATGTTCATATTGATTCTGCTGAGAGAACTAAATTAGATGCAAAATCTGTTAAGTGTACATTTATTGGGTATGGCGGGGATGACTTCGGGTATAAGTTTTGGGATGACCAAAATCATAAAGTTATTCGTAGTCGAGATGTGGTATTCAATGAACAGGTATTGTACAAGGACAGAAAGGGGGCATCTGATGGCATTAGTTCGGAACCGGAGGTTGTAAAGGTGGATATTCCAGACTCGGGTGGGAGCAGAACAGTTCATGTTGACCATGGTCAGGAGGTCACTGAAGATGAACCACATACTCCAGAACCGGATATTCCGCTGCGTAGATCCAGCAGATTGCGTGGATCGCCTGACAGGTATACTCCTTCAAATTATTATTTGTTGTTGACAGATAATGGGGAACCGGAATGTTATGCGGAGGCTGTTCGTAGTGTACTTTGTAACAAGTGGAAAGCTGCGATGGATGATGAGATGGACTCATTGAAGGCCAACAAAACTTGGGAGTTGACTAAACTACCTAAGGGGAAGAAGGCATTGCATAACAAGTTGGTTTACAGGATCACTACCAGAAAAAGGGTCATTACCGACGGACTTTTACCGACGGACGCAGTCCGTCGGTAATACAGACGGAAACTTTTCATTTACCGACGGAAATTCATTTTATTTTACCGGGAATTTAATTTTTTAAAATTTTGTTCTGTCCATCGGTAATTTTTAAATTCCGTCGGTATTTCCGTCGGTAATACCGACGGACTCCGTCCGTCGGTAACAAATTCATATATATATACGCGTATCTTCCCCATTTTTAATTACGCATCGTTTTTATTACGCCCCTTCGTTCCTCAGTCCTTCGCGAACCCCAGCGCCAACGCCAATGCCAAGCCGTCGCCGTCGCCGCCGAGCCTCGCCGTCGCCGGTAAGTCCTCTTTGTCTCTCTCAATCGCTTTCTGTCTCTCACTTTCTCTCTCTCTCATCAGTAAGAACACGCCGTCGCCGCCGTCTCTTTCCATCGCCGTTTGCGGTCGCTGGTGCGTTCTCTCGCTTTCTCTCTCTCAATCGTTCTCTCTCTCACTCGATTTCTCTCTCTCATGAATGATTAATGTTTGTAAGCTGAGAAACCCTAGTTTTTATTCAAGTAATTGTCTTTCAGTTTTGTATATACATGTTGTTGCTGTTAATGCATTATCATGTGGAGTTGTGTTCTAAATGTTCATTAGGAGTTGAACTATACTACAGAAAATGTGAATAATTTCATACTTGGGTTTATTTTGGTAGCTCTTTGTTTATTGTGTGTTTGTGTGTGAGCAATTAGAAATGTAGGGTTTGAGGTATTAAAAATGTATGTTTGTGTTATCAATGTGTCTTATGTGCGAGGGGCCTACGGATTAAACAAAGGTTGAAATTGCACAAGGAGTTGGTTTTTATATGAACTTGCTGTGTGTTTATTTGTGAAATAATATGTTTGATTAGAGATAAATGTTTGTAAATGCATTGTGGAGCTGAATGCAATTTTGATGTGTTTAGACTGCTTTACTAATTAATGTCTAAAGTTAAAATATAAATAAGATGAGAGCCTTTTTCACCCACAGCTATCAAAATTCGTCTTCTTTGACCAAGAAAGACAGAGCAAACAAGTTCATTGCCGTTTGAGTCAAGGATTTTCTGTTTAATAAGAGTTTTTACAGTTTCACTGTCCTCTTTCTCTCTAAGGATCTCTTGAGATCCTTAGAGAGAAAGAAGGAACGATGAAACCTAAAAACTCTTATTAAACAGAAAATCCTTGACTCAAACGGCAATGAACTTGTTTGCTCTGTCTTTCTTGGTCTAAGATGAGATTGGGTTTTGATAGTTGTGGATGAGAACGACTCTTATCTTGTTTATAAATGTTAATTTAATTCATCATTGTAAAATTTCAAATTTTACAATAAAGAATTAATTTTTCAAATTATTCACAATATTAATAATTTAAAAAATATGTCTTATGTGTGTGTTAATTCATTATTGTAAAATTATGCATTTTACGGTAATGAATAAAAATTAATGTTACGACGTGACGTTGTGACGGTTGAAACACAAAAGCTTAGAAACCCGTTTTAGAATCTTTAACTTATCATGTTGAGGTCAACATGTAGTCATCGATTCTTAAATTATCCGTGTGGACAGTCTTGAAATGCACGATTATATGTTTTGTAAATATCATCATTGTCTATTAAAATTGCTTGAATAGTCGATAGTTAAGATATTTCGGTTGCATTAATCCTATTGTTCTCTGAGTGTATACTAGACATATATGGTTGATTACACTGTCGATTATAATCGATAGTGTTTGATTGACCTAGTCTACATCGTGCACTTGGAGACCATGTGGGGTTATCTTTGCCGAAATTTCTTGATTTTCGATTATAAAGCAAGTAGACAAGGTGATATTTGCAATTCATACGTGTATTTCGGGATGGGATAGAAGCCAACCCAATTCTAAACCTAATGGACATGAATTGTCCTTTCATCATAGGGAATGATATACTTTACAACAAAGAATTAAATATTAATATTTAAAATTATTCAAAATATTGTGATAGACGTGTGTGTTAATTCATTATTGTAAAATTATGCATTTTACGGTAATGAATAAAAAATTAATGTTACGACGTGACGTTGTGACGGTTGAAACACAAAAGCTTAGAAACCCGTTTAAGAATCTTTAACTTATCATGTTGAGGTCAACATGTAGTCATTGATTCTTAAATTGTCTGTGTGGACAGTCTTGAAATGCACGATTATATGATTTGTAAATATCATCATTGTCTATTAAAATTGCTTGAATAGTCGATAGTTGAGATATTTCGGTTGCATTAATCCTATTGTTCTCTGAGTGTATACTAGACATATATGGTTGATTACACACTGTCGATTCTAATCGATAGTGTTTGATTGACCTAGTCTACGTCGTGCACTTGGAGACCATGGGGTTATCTTTGCCGAAATTTCTTGATTTTCGATTATAAAGCAAGTAGACAAGGTGATATTTGCAATTCATACGTGTATTTCGGGATGGGATAGAAGCCAACCCAATTCTAAACCTAATGGACATGAATTGTCCTTTCATCATAGGGAATGATATACTTTACAACAAATAATTAAATATTAATATTCAAAATATTAATAATTAAAAAAATGTGATAGATGTGTGCGATAGAAGCCAACCCCAATTCTAAACCTAAAGAAACATGTCTTGTTGCTTTTAAGTTTGTAATCCAAATTTAGGGAATTGTAATGCGTTAATTACATCTAAACTGTTAATACATTATGAAATGCAGGAGTTAATTATGTCTGGAGAAGATCGTAGTTGGATGGATAATCGTAGTAATCCCGGTAGAAGGGGTGTCAGACCTCAATTCTTAGAAGGTTTAGAACATTTCGTGGAGTTTGCTAGAGCGCATCCCCAGTGCATGCGTGGTGATAAGATTAGGTGTCCTTGTAAAAAGTGTAAGAATATAAAATATCTGAGTGTTAGATGGGTAAAGAAACATGTGTTAGAGGCAGGGTTTGTTGATGGTTACAAGGTATGAGTAGCGCACGGGGAGCGTTATGTCGTTGAAACAAGTGTTCGCAATCATCCTACTGTATCAAGTGGTCCGCCAAGGGAACCTGAACATTTGATTGATGAAGAGGAGCCGTCTGTCGGTTTGGATGATATGGTTCGAAATGCGGCTGCCCAGAGTTTGATTGGAACCCTAATCCAACAGAGGCACCAAATCCCGTTGCAAAGAAGTTTATGGATTTAATGGACTCGCAAATGAGAAAATTCATCCCGGTGCAAAGGCTACGGTGTTAGAGCAAGTGACTGAGCTTCTAACTATCAAGGCCGATACAAATATGAGCCAAAGATACTTACGATCGTATAATGTCATGGGGACATCGGATGCTACCCGAAGAAAATAATATGGTTCACAATTTTTATGAGACGAAAAAGTTGGTGGGGCAGATCGGTCTTGGGTATGTTAAAATTGATGCTTGCAAGAATCAGTGCATGCTTTTTTATAAAGAAAATGAGGGCCTCGATACATATTCAATATGTGGACTTAGTAGGTATAAGCCACAACGCCGTGGTAGTGCCAAGCACAAGAAAACGTGCCTCGGGCGCAGCTTACGTTATATGCCGCTAATTCCTGTGTTGCAACGAATTTACGCATTGAAAGAAAGCTCGAAACCATGCGTTGGCACAAAGAGTGTCCTCGTGAAGAGGGTGTGATGACTCATCCTTTCCGACGGTGAAGCATGGAAACATTTTGATGCCACTTACCCCGATTTTGCTGCGGATCCTAGAAACATAAGGCTGGGGATATGTACAGATGGGTTTTCTCCATTTGGACCAGGGGCAAAATCTTATTCATGTTGGCCTGTTATAGTCACAGTGTATAATCTTCCCCCGTGGTTATGTATGATTGATCCTTATATGTATTTGAGTTTGTTCATTCCCGGCCCTTCTAATCCAGGCAAAAACATTGATGTGTATCTTCGACCTCTGATGGATGAACTTAAACAGCTGTGGAATGATGGTGTCCAGACATGGGATGCTTTCAAGTTGCAAAATTTTAACATGAGGGCTGCAGTGATGTGGACAATTAATGACTTTCCTGCTTATGGTATGATGTCGGGATGGAGCACACATGGGAGATTGGCCTGTCCGTATTTTATGGAAAATACAGATGCATTCACACTTCAGCATTACAAGAAGCAGTGTTGGTTTGATTGCCACAGACGGTTTCTTCCTAGTGACCATCCATTTCGTAAACCGAGGAATGCTTTCACCAAAAATAGAGTTGAGCAACGGGGCCCCCCTCCTCATCTGAGTGGGGAGGATATTTTTGAGCAGGTGTCTGAGGTGTCTGATGTCGGGTGGGGAAAGATGTTTTCAAAGGATAGACCAGACGGATTTGGTAAAGACCATAACTGGATTAAAAAGAGTATATTTTGGGAGTACCGTATTGGAAGACGAACTTGATAAGACATAACCTTGATGTCATGCATATTGAAAAAAATGTGTTTGACAATATTTTCAATACAGTGATGGGTTTTAAGGCCTCAACGAAGGACACAGACAATATATCAATATATATTGATATATTGTTTTTTAATTAATATCTTGATAGGTTTATACATGCATGGTGGAGGTAGCGGTAGCAGCAGTGGCAGCGCTCTTGGTTGTTAAACATGAATTTTCATTGACATGTAATTAAACAAACAAACAAACATATGTAGTTTCTCTTTCCCTTTCCCCTTTTCCCCGGCCTTTCCCCGGCCGTTTCCCCTTCCCTTTTCCCCTTTCCCCGTTTCCCCTTTCCCTTTTCCCTTTCCCCCTTTCCCCGGCCGTTTCCCCTTTCCCCTTTCCCCCTTTCCCCGGTTGTTTCCCCTTTCCCCTTTCCCTTCCCCTTTCCCCTTTCCCCGGCCGTTTCCCCTTTCCCCGGCCGTTTCCCCTTCCCCTGTCGCTTGATTTGGACAAACATATGTATTTTATTTGATGTACAAGTGAAACAGGTTGTTTGTGTGTGTTTGTAGTTTGTAATTGGGTTGTTTGTGTGTGTTTGTAGTTTGTAATTGGGTTGTTTGTGTGTGTTTGTAGTTTATAGTTGTTTAAAACAGGTTGTTTGAACAGGTTAACAGGTTTACAGCCTTTTACAGGTGGTTTAATAATAAAATAGAATTTTTTTTTTAAAATCTGGCCAGATTACCGACGGAAATTTCCGTCGGTAAATTAAGACAAAAAATAAATAATTCTATTTTCCGGCGGAAATATCCGTTGGAAAATAAAAAATTAAAAAAATAATACTCAAAATACCGACGGACATATCCGTCAGTTTAGGGTTTATATTCCGACGGACATATCCGACGGTAAATATTATGGTTTCCGACGGTTATAACCGTCGGTAATGGTTTTTATTTCCGACGGATATTTCCATCGGTAACCTCCGGCGACTGCTCCGGTTAACCGGCCGGCGTAACTCATTTCCGACGGACGTTTTCCGGCGGAATTTTTAGATTTTTCGGCGGACGATCCGCCGGAAATACCGGCGGAATTTGTCCGTCGGTATTACCAACCAATTATTTCCGACGGAACCCGACAGACGAATTCCGTCGGTAATATCCATTTACTGACGGATATGTGGATTTACCGACAGAAATTTCCGTCGGTAAAAGGCCTTTTTCTAGTAGTGGATCAAGGAGGAAGCAGACGATAGCAAGCGTTACAAGGCAAGATTGGTTGTAAAAGGGTTTCAGCAAAAGTACGGTATTGACTACACCGAGGTATTCACTCCGGTTGTGAAGATGACCACTATCAGAATGGTTCTGGGATAGTAGTGGCGGACAACTTGTTGCTTGAACAGATGGATGTAAAGACAGCCTTTCTTCATGGGGATTTGGAGGAAGAAATTTACATGGTACAGCCAGAGGGTTACATGTCTAAGGGTAGCGAGGAGCTAGTTTGCAGATTGACTAAGAGCTTGTATGGCCTTAAACAAGCTCCTAGGCAGTGGTACAAAAAGTTTGATGGGTTCATGCACGACATTGATTTTATCAGATGTGAGGCGGATCATTGTTGCTACTTCAAGAACACAGACAATGGGTACATAATCTTGCTGTTATATGTGGACGACATGCTAATAGCGGGCTCTAGCAGTAGAGAGGTAAACAGGTTGAAGGCTCGATTGTCAGAACGGTTCGAGATGAAGGATTTGGGAGAGGCCAGAAAAATCTTGGGCATGCGGATTGATCGGGATAGGGAGTCGGGTAAGTTGGTTCTTTCACAAGCATAATACGTTGAGAAAGTCTTGGCAAGATTTTGTATGGAAGAGGCGAAGCCAACAGGTACACCATTGTGTTTGCACTTCAAGCTATCCGAGAAAGACTCGCCTATGGGCAAGGAGGAGCGCGACAAGATGGAGAGAACTCCATATGCTTCAGCAGTGGGGAGTCTCATGTATGCAATGGTGTGTACAAGGCCGGACATTGCACATGCGGTGGGAGTAGTCAGCCGGTTTATGGGCAATCCAGGAAAGCAACATTGGGAAGCGGTTAAATGGATCCTGCGTTACTTGAAGGGTACTGCTGGTAAGGCTCTATGTTTCTCAAGCAAGGAGGTGGTGTTAGCGGGTTATGTTGATGCGGACTTGGCATCAAGTGATCTTGATAAGAGGAGAAGTACTACGGGTTATGTGTTCACATTGAGTGGTTCGACAATCTCTTGGGCTTCTAAATTGCAGAAGATCGTGGCTGAGTCGACTGCAGAAGCAGAATATGTGGCAGTGACAGAAGCAAGTTAAGAGATGGTATGGCTGCAGAATTTTTTGGGTGAACTTGGGAAGACGCGAAGTGGTAACGTTCTCTAAAGTGACAGTCAGAGTGCAATTCACATGGCTAGGAATCCGGCGTTTCATTCTAGGACGAAGCACATTGAACTGAGGTTTCACTACATCAGGCATCTCTTGGAGGAGAAGATCTTGAGGCTAGAGAAGATATTGGGATCGGAGAACCCAGCTGACATGTTGACAAAGGTTGTAAACCTTGAGAAATTGAAGTTGTGCAAAGCTTCAATTGGGCTTGGAGAATAGAAGAGGAGGATGGCACTACCATGATCGAGGTGAGCACTAGGAGGACACCAAGGGTGAGTTGAAGGACGGATACGGGGCTTGTATGTGCGGTTGATCTCTAGGTGGGAGATTGTTGGGATAGAGGACCAACCGGGCTAGACATCGGAGCAAGAGGGAAGAAATTCGTCGGAGTTTTCTGGGGTCTTGCGCGGCCGCGCAGGTGATGGTGCGCGACCGCGCACTTGGACAGAAACAATTGGCTCGGAGGAAATCCCTTGTGCGCGACCGCGCTGGCTTTTGAGGGCGACCGCGCAGTTGGACATAAACTGGTGCCGAGTTCTTGATTGTTGAGGGAGACCGCGCTCGGTACGGAGGGCGGCCGCGCACGTGATGGGGAAGGAATTTCCTGGGCCAGGTTTTAGGCAAATTTTTCGGTTCCCTTGTCCATCTAGGGTTAGGTTTGTTTCACTAGCACATATTTAAGTATAATTCTGCCCCCTAAACTCATTGTAACACAATAACTCATATTATAGTGCAAGATCCTGGCTTGTTAGTGCCCCCAGACGTAGCCAAACATATTGGTGAACTGGGTAAACAATTTCTGTGTTCTTCTTTGTGCTTTATTTCTTTTTGCTTTGTTTGTGTGCTATTATTATTCTTGTAGGTTTGCTTGGTAGTGGAGGGCTATATTCACAACAGGGGCATGCTGTATCGACATGCAAACGATTATCTAGGTTGGTTTATGTTTGAAAATAACAGAAAATATAGGATAACCAAAATACAGATAAGATAGAAGATAAAAACAAGCATTATGATACACAAAAAGATAAAATTGCTTGCAAGTGTAACATGTTATAAATGGAAAATTGGCATGTGACGTTATTCAAATAAAGCTTAGTTTACAGGTAAAACAAGTGAAGACCTTGTTATCCAGCCGAATGTTGAGAGCATCGATGTTTGAAATGCTACCGTTTGCTGTGGCATCTTGGACTATGGCTTCTATCTGTTTTGATATCAATTCAATATTAAACACAAGAAGAAGATGGTAACAATGCCATCTCAAAGTAATAAATAAGACAAACCAACTTTCATACCAAATATTTATCTTGGAGCAAAGAGTCCCATAAAATCGATAGTACTAAAAACAACTTTTTTTTCAACTAATTGATTTGAGAGAGAAGTGCACTTATGAGACTAGAACTTTTGTAAAGCTATGTTTTCGGATTGGGCATTCAGATAGTAACTATTTGCTGCTCCTTCAACTATATTACTTTAGTTTCATAGATAACCGTTAGTTCTTCAAGTTACAACACATGTTCTTCCCCAAAGGTGATGTAAGATTTTGAAAGACCTTGGCTTGTTTATTCACAATAGATCAATATTTATAGGTACAATGGAAGAGTCCTAACTATGCTAGGATTGTAAGATCCTATCTATACAGGGAATATATTGTTTCCTAATCTATATATATATCATAATATATTGTTTCCTAATCATAATATATACCAAGTACAATAAGGAATAGAGAATTAGGAAACTTCAGCAGGAATCCAAAACAAAACAGGAACAGGACGGGCCTTGAGGCGGGCGCCTGGGCCAGGCCGAGGCGGGCGCCTGGCCAACAGTGTCAATGGCCGAGGTAGGCGGGCCTTGAGGCGGCCGCATGGAGGTGGATGGGGCGCACGCCTAGGAGTCAGTGGCATCACTCTTTGGTTTCTTCAGCTGAGGCGGGCGCATGGCTTTGGACGAGGCGGGCGCCTCAGGAACAGAGACTTCAGCCGTGGTTTGGTTCTCTATAGGAGCTTCATCCTTAACACGCCCTCACAAGATGGACGATCTTTGGAGAAGACCAATCTTGGAGATAAGTTGTTAGAAGCGTATACGGGATAGTGGTTTTGTTAGAACATCTTCTAGTTGATCCGTACCAGAGATGTGTTGCACACGGAGAGAACCAGACTGAATTTGCTCACGAATAAAGTGAAATGAGAGGGCCACATGTTTCATTCGAGAGTGAAATACCGGGTTCGCAAAATAGGTGGTGGCACCAAGGTTGTCACAATAAATCACAGGTGTAGTGGTTCAGCTGCGGTGTCGGCGATAGCCCGGAATTCAGCTTCAGTGGTGGACCTAGCAAGGGTACGTTGTTTCCGGGAGGACCAAGTGACCGGGTTTTTACCCAGATAGACAAGCAAGCCAGTGGTGGATACAAAATCATCTTTGTCTCCGGCCCAATCTGCATCACAGAATGCATGAAGAGAGGGAGGAGACGTTGCAAAAATCTGAAGACCAAGGTGCATAGTGCCATGAAGGTAGCGTAGAAGACGCTTCAAAGCAACCTAATGAGAAGATTGAGGGTTTGCATGAATTGTGCAAGCTTGTTGACCGAGAAGGCAATGTCGAGAAGAGTAAATGTTAAGTACTGAAGTCCACCAACAATAGCACGATAGGAAGTAGGGTCAACTGCTGGAGTGGCAGTGGATCGTGTGAGGGGAGGGGAAGTTACCATGGGAGTGGGGAGCGGCTTGCAATCAATCATGTTGTGACGGGTGAGAAGGTCATGGATGTATTTGGTTTGAGAGAGGAGGAGCCCGTTATGGTTAGGAATGACTTCAACACCCAAGAAGTAAGACAAGGGGCCAAGGTCCTTGAGGGAGAACCGATTGGATAGTTTAGAGATGAAGGACTGAATGTGAGAGGGGGAAGGGCCGGTGACAATGATATCATCAACATAGATAAGTAGGTAAATAGGAGATGGGGATTTGTTGAAAATAAATAGGGAGGGATCAGCTAAGGAGGGTTGGAAGCCATATGTGGTAAGGTAGGTTTTGAGTTCTTGGAACCATGCCCGGGGAGCCTGTTTGAGACCATAGATTGCTTTTGACAAGCAACAAACAAAGGATGGGTTGGTGGAGTCCTCAAACCCGGGGGGTTGTGTCATAAAAACAGTTTCAGAGAGAGTGCCTTGAAGGAAGGCGTTGTTGATATCAAGTTGGCGAAGGGGCCAATGGTTGGTTGTGGCAAGGGAAAGAAGTAGCCGAACAGTGGCTGGTTTGACAACGGGACTAAAGGTTTCAGTGTAGTCGACACCGGGTTGTTTGTGAAAACCTTTGGCTACAAGTCGGGCCTTGTATTTCTGAATGGTGTTGTCGGGGTTGTATTTGACGCGGAAGACCAACTTGCATCCGACAATGTTATGGGCTGATGTGGATGGTACCAAGGACCAAGTGTTGTTGCGGGTGAGGGCTTGGAACTCTTCAATCATGGCATTGCGCCAATGAGGAATGGATAGGGCTTGTTTGGTGGTGGTGGGAAGGCTAGTGGGAGATGTGAGGAGGGATAGGTTGGGTTTGGTTATGCCATGGGAAAGTCTAGTAGTGATAGTGCGGGTGGGAGGTGGAGGGGATGGTGGGTTGGGAGTGGGAGGTGTGGTATCAAGTTGAGTTGGGGTAGGGGGTTCATTGGTGGTGGGATTGGGAGAGGGATGAGTTAGGGATGGGGGAGTGGGGGGTGGCGGAGTGGGTTGGGGTTGGGGGGAGTTAGGATGGAGGGGTTAGTGACTAAGATTGGGAGAAAAAGGGTGTGCCATTCAGAGGGAGGAGGAGAGGAAGTAGTGGGAGATGAGGTGGTGAGAGAGCTGTATGGGAAAGTTTTTTCAATAAAGCGGACATGGCGGGAGGTGTAGACACGATGGGAGGTAGGGTCAAGGCAGTAATACGCGCTTTGCGTGGGTGAGTAACCGACGAAGATACAAGGGACGGATTTTGGGTCAAGTTTGTGGGTGGTGTATGGGCGAAGGCAGGGATAGCAGAGGCAACCAAAACTACGTAGCTTGGTGTAATTTGGAGGGGAGCGGAAAAGGCGGAAGTAGGGGGAATCATTGTTTATGGTGGGGGTGGGTAGTCTGTTTATGAGGTAGGTGGCAGTGGTGAGAGCATAGGGCCAAAGGCTGAGGGGTAGGTTTGCATATGAGAGGAGTGTGAGGCCGGTTTCAACAATGTGGCGGTGACGACGTTCGGGGTACCCGTTGTGTTCAGGAGTGTGAGGGGGTGTAGTGAGGTGGGTGATACCGTTTTGACCGAGAGTGGGTTTGAGTTTGAGGTATTCACCCCCATTGTCGGAGTAGACTTGAATGATGGGACGATTGAGGTATTTTTCGACTAAAGCTTTGAAACGAAGGAATGTATTGTAGGTGTCGGATTTGTTTTTAAGGGGATAGAACCAAATATATTTGGTGTAGTGATCGACAAAAATAACATAGTATTTGAGGTTGTCTAGGGAGTGGATTTGAGAGGTCCATACATCCGAAAAGACGAGATCAAGGGGACCATGGGAGACGAGAGAGGAGGATGCAAACGGAAGCTTGTGGCTTTTGTTGACAAAGCAGGAATTACATGGAGGTAAGTTGGGGGAGATGGATAGACTAAACTTGTTGCGTAATAAGCTGAGAACAGGGGGAGCAGGGTGTCCTAATCTATGATGCCACAGCTGTGAAGAGAGCGAGCTTGAGTGAGCTTGAATGGGCGGTGGGTGCCAGACGTAGATGCCATTCTCAATGTTTCCATGGATACGGGTTTGATATGTGGCTTTGTCTTTAATAAGAAAGGAAGAGTGTGAGAATTCAATGATGGCATTATTGTCACGACAAAATTGAGACACAGATAGAATATTGCGAGTGATGAGGGGAACATGTAGAACATTATTGAAGTGAAGTAGAGAAGAGGGAGTGGTGAAAGAGAAAGAACCTATGTGAGATATGGGAAGAGAAGAACAGTCTCCGATAATGACATCGTCACTGCCAATGTAGGGTGTGTATAGGGCAAGGTTGGAGAGATTGTTTGTGATGTGGTTGGTTGCACCACTATCGATGAGCCAAGAAGGAGGGGGAGAGGGTTTGTGATGGGCGGTGGTGTGGGCTTGGTGGTTAGGTTGTGGGTTTCGGTGATGGTGATGGAAGGGGGGGGGAGTTTACGGGGTGGTATTTGGTGGTATGGTAAGTGGTACGGTTGGTTGATGGACGAGTTTGGGTGGTGAAGGCGGTGGTGGGGGTGGATGGTTGTACTAGAGGAGCGATGGTGGGATCTAAGGTTCTTATGGGAGCCCTAAGGGTGGGGAAATCTTGGCAAAACCAGTTTATGGCTGCCGGGTTATGGGTAGAAGTGGTGGTGGCCGGTTCATCGTCGATTTTAGCGACGGCTTGGTGGGAAGCCTTTGGAATGATAGAGGAAGCTCCGACCATTGCAGGGTGGGGGGGGGGGGCTGCCGAAAATTAGAAGGTTTTGGGGAAGGGAGGGTTGAATCTTACCGCTCTGATACCATGTAAGATTTTGAAAGCCCTTGGCTTGTTTATTCACAATAGATCAATATTTATAGGTACAATGGAAGAGTCCTAACTAAGCTAGGATTGTAAGATCCTATCTATACAAGGAATATATTGTTTCCTAATCTATGTATATCATAATATATTGTTTCCTAATCATAATATATACCAAGTACAATAAGGAATAGAGAATTAGGAAACTTCAAACAGAATCCAAAACATCAGAACAGACGGGCCTTGAGGCGGCGCACAGGCCGAGGCGGGCGCCTGGTCAACAGTGTCAATGGCCGAGGTAGGCGGGCCTTGAGGCGGCCGCATGGAGGTTGATGGGGCGCGCTCCTGGGAGTCAGTGGCATCACTCGTTGGTTTCTTCAGCTGAGGCGGGCGCATGGCTTTGGACGAGGCGGGCGCCTCAGGAACAGAGACTTCAGCCGTGGTTTGGTTCTCTATATGAGCTTCATCCTTAACAGGTCCAAGGTAGGTACCATTACAATGTGGCGGATGCAAGACTGTCACAACATGTGGAAAGAGGAAATGCTGATGGTTTACTTATAAGTTCTGTGGCATCCTGTTCCAACCTGTGGGCTCTTATAATGGACGCTGGAACGGGCTTCACTAACCAAGTCTATGAGCTTTCTCCTTTCTTCTTGCACAAGGTGAAACACCTTGGCATATTATTACATAGTTTGTTCTTTCAATGATCTTAAGAGTTGTATGAGATTATTAAATTCCCTATACATTAAATATTGCAGGAATGGATCATGGAACAATGGGAGAAGAACTTTTATATCAGTTCTATTGCTGGGTCTAACAATGGAAGTTCTCTTGTGGTGATGTCCAAAGGTATATTTGGTCTTGGAGTATATGAAAATGAATACGGATACTACAGTTGCTTGTGGTCGATGCTTATTTTTGGTTTTCCATTTCACAAAAGCACATTTGTTGCCGCATCATCATATGAAAAGGTGGTATAATGGGCATGTTTGTTCAATCATTTGATATTCATTGAATTTTGTTGACACGCAGTGCAGAGGTTTTGTTTTATACTCTCTCCGACCCATAATAAATATCGTACTTTCCTTTTCGGTCCATTCCCGAATAATTGTCGCGTTTCTAAATAAGGGAAGAGACTCGGTGCAATTTTATCCTTGTACAGGCAATGTACAAACCATAGTTGTTAATGACCGCCCGCCTCGCCTTTTTGGCGCCTTGGGGGGTCGTTCGCCTCTTTGTAGCCAGGCAGGCGGATGCACACCTTGTTTTTTTGATTTGAACTAGTACTTGTTTTATTGATTAACTAGTACTTGTTTTATTGATTAACTAGTACTTGTTTTATTGATTTGATCTTCGTAATTTTGATTAATGCTTATTTTTTCTTAGAATTCTTACTTTTGAGGTTTGAATTATATTAGGATACTATTATATGTGGAATTGTGAGGGCAACATGTCCAAAACACTTTTCATAAGCTAGTGAGGGAAAAGTAGATAGGTACGTAACCCTTTTTTTTTTTTTTGTAATCTATGAAATCTATGGAATAAAGAAAACTAAGAACCTAAAACTGGGACCGACTAAAAATGAAAGTAAAAGCCTTAAAATGGGAGAGATGGAGTATTAAACAAATCTGTTGAATCCTGATAGTGATGAATGTAATTTGTTATTGGTTTTGACAAGCCAAATTTAGTTGCTGAACTTTTTGTCTATGAACTGTTTTATGACCAAATTTTGACAGGCACCCAGTACTCTCAATAGTCGTACAAAGTAAGCGACTCATTTCCTTTTAAGTGGATTAACAAGAAGTGGAGAGAAGGGTTTCATGTGACATCCATGTCAACAGCGGGTACCAGATGGGGCGTGGTCATGTCTCGCAATGCTGGCTTTAGCGATCAGGTTCAGTTTCTTGCTCTCGTTTGTTCTTTCCAGTTCTTCTAAACTCTGAGATCCCCTTCAACTTCTTTTCTGTTTATGATACACAAGCAGAGCATCATGACTAGAGTTGGAGCATAGACTTGCACATCTGAAATAATTATTTCAAAATTTCAAACATGAAACGTATTCCCCAAAAGGATAAGAAAGAAAACTTGTGTTGTGAACAAATGAGACCTTTGTACACAATGTTGAGTCCGTGTTTAAGAAAACATTTCATCGCATTGTAGAGTGCCTTTTCAAAACGTTGGACCTTTTGAGTTCATCATTACCAGTGAGACTGAGCAATAATCCAAAAAATCTCGCATGAATCTTCTAGCTTGCCTTTTTGATGAACGAGGGTTACAATTAGATGACATCAGTGTGAAATTTTTATGTTAGAAAAATAATACTCCATGTGTCCCTAAATGAACGTCGATTTTCAAGAAATTTTTGTCCGAAAATAAATGTCATTTTTGGAAAGAATTTTGTCCCTAAATGTTTTTTACCAAATCTTTTCCCCTAGTCACTTTATTGTTGCAAAACTAAATGTTTGGAAAGTGGAAAACAAGAAAATTTATGCATCTTTGCCATTAAAATGTATAAAAAACACCATTTTCAGAATGTTTCTTAAAATGAATTTGGGGCATTCATTTAGGGATGGAGGGAGTACTTTAAAGGAGAGATCCAAAAAAATGAGAAATGGTACTGAGGGGTCATGTTGATTCATCTGTTTAGTTGAGCACAATTTATTTGGACGATTCTTGTTCAATTTTGAAATGTTTGGCTGGAAAATGATGTTCATTATGATAGATGTTTTAGAGAGTTTGATGATCATTAAAAATCTATGATTAATGTGTGGCTCCATGTCAGACTTAGCTTGCAAAAGAGTATTTATTAGCTCAGTTCATAGCTTGGTCCGTTTGCAGTATTATTAGAATGGGGCTCGAAACAAATAAATTGTGTACATGTCATAGTTGTTAAAGGCGAGAGCTGGGCGAGATGTACTCGGAAAAGGTGAAAAGCGAGGCGAGAGGCGGGCGGCAAAAAGGCGAGCAAGGAGTAAAATAAAACAAAAAATTAGTAAAAAATAGAAAATATATATCTTTATACATGCTGTTAGAACCTAACTTTGTGTTTTGATGATGATTAATCATTTAACGGGACAAAGTTAAATGGTCTAAAGTGTCAAGAGAGGAAAGGTGCATAAGTTACATGAAGGCCTCTTCAAGCTTCCCAAGATCTGATACAAGACTTCAGACAGCCAAAGATTTGAGCATAATGATTTCTTAACAAGGTGTGACAGTAATGATCAAGCAACTCTAGAGAATCAATCCAATAAATCAAGTGTTATTTCATTACAAAGAGATCATTACATATCACCCATCTCAAACCATGCCATCTACTCATCAAGATCTAACAGCTAAGATCTCAACAGTAGAGATTGTTCACTCTGACAGCTATGATTTTATGTGCCATCAGCAATGCACTAATCCATGGATGACAAAGATGTGCCATTCTTAAATCTCTCAACAACTTTGACATGTCATCTCTCCTTGAAGGTCTTCGAACATTGGGTTGCAAATTCCGGCCCATTTACGGCCCAAATAACAATGCACTAAATACAAACACTATTCCAACCACACCTTTTATTGCATTGTCTCCTCCAACGGTTACTTCCTCAGACAACATAAATAAAGACTCTCATTGAAGACAACCATGTGCCATGTTCCCAACGGCTACTTCCTCAATCTTCCTATATATTGGACCCAAATTTCCCATCCTAATACAATTTTTACACACCACTTTCCACACCCATTTACAGCCTCTATACAACCTTCTCGTTCCCATTATACACCCTTTCCACACCTATCTACAATCCCTTCTTACAGCCTTTACACACCCCTCATATAACCATCTGCAACCTCTTTAACAAGCTTCTGCAAACCCTTTTAACACCTCCTGTTACAACCTTTCCACACCCATTTACAATACTCTTGACAACCTTCTGTAATCTCTTTACATAACCATTTACAGACCCTTTTAACAACCTTTTAACACCCCTTTACAGCCCTCTCCACAACCCTCTACAGCTAAGATATCTGACAGCTAAGAATCTTAGCTGTCCAAGAAAACAAACCCCTTTACACACAACTCCTACAACCTTACCTCCAACCTTTCTCAACCTGCAACCAATAATCAAAACAACATTGAGACACTTGTAACTGACCTCAGGTGTATAAACTGATTTGTAAATCCACTTAAGACTGACTTTAAGTGGGTATTGTGAATTGCTCAGTGTAGAAGTGTAGAGCTTGATCCCTAATAGACTGTACTTATTAGGAAGAGGAAGTTCAAGGAACTTGCCTATCCAATCCTTTGTAAATCTTAACGGGAACTAGATTTAAGTGGATTGATCTCACTTGTCAAGGTTGACAGTGAGGGTGGACGTAGGAGGAGTGAACTCTGAACCACCTTAAAATTCCTTGTGTTCAATTGGTATTATCACACAACACACACACACATATACACACACATACACTATTCACTTGTCTTTACTTTATTTCAAACACTTTTATTCCGCTGCACATTTAACTCCAATCTTTAAAACCAGTTAACCTCTGACAGCTAAGATTTCACCTCAGCTGTCAAACCTTAACTGCCTAACCTTTAATTTGATCTAAGCAAACAGGACCTTTCAATTGGTATCAGAGCCGTTTTCCAAAAGACTTAAGTGTCTTCAAGTCTCACAACTTGGGAAAGATCCGCATTCTCCCACCATGCCTCATCCAAGAAGAAATAATAACTCTAAAAAGGTGTCTTATTCAAAAGAAGTAATTCACAGTTCAAGTTATGATGAAATAAATGCTATGACATGTCTAAGGGCAAATGAAGAAAATGAAGAATCAGACAATGAGGAAGATCTTGAATCCCTGGCAGTTGTAGAAGAATTAAAAAAGGTACACAATTTCAACTCGTTAAATATTGATGGTTTTAAACAATTAGTTTGCACCCTTTTTATTCAAATCAAGAGATACCAAACTACCTTTGCTTCATTGGTCACTGAAAACCTATCCCAAACCAAAACCATTGAAAATCTTGAAAAAGCCAATCAAGAATTGAAAGAGCAATGCCTTATGCTGGAAAAGAAAAACTGTGACCTGACAGCTGAGAATTCAAGCTTTCATGAAAACAACCAAAGAGTCATCAACCTTGAAAAGGAAAATGAAGCTCTTAAAAAGAAAATTGACTCTTGGAATAAATCAGGAGAGGTTGTTTCACTATTTAGCTACAACCAGAGACACCCTAGTGACAAGTCAGGGATTGGAGCAGAAAATCCTAATCTGAAAACCTATACCTCTCCCACTGATGAAAAGGTTTTTGATAAAATGGTTCTTGAAAGTATGAACTATGTCAAAGCCCAGCAACATGTCTATCCCATTCAAACCAAAGAAGACTCAAAGAAACAAAAAGAATTCAATGAAACCAATGAAGCAAGTTCAAGTCAACCTAAAGGAGAAGAACAACAAGCAAACAAACAACAAAAATCTACTGGACAGCAAAGGTTTTCTGGACAGCCAAGATTTACCAGACAGCAAAGGTTTGATGGACAGCAGAGATCACCCAGACAGCACAGATTCTATAACCATCACACATACTCCAAACATCAAAAACCCAACTGGCAGTACTCAAATGGAAAGAGTCGTGCCAGTCAAAATAACTCACCAAGACCATCATATACAAACAACTTTCATAGCCAAACTCAGTATCACCAGAACCACAACCAATCCTTTTCTCCAAACCATTCCTTCAACAATTCCCAACCTTTTGCTCTGACCCCATACATGATGCAAATCATGTCATATTACAACACTATTAATCAATTCTTCAATAAAAGAGTAGCAAGCAATGCTTGGGTTCGTAAAGAAAACTAACCCCCTGGACCCAAACATAAAGGGTACCAATTTTTTTGTTTTATTTTCAGATGTTAAAAGAGTACTAAAGTCAAAGCTTGCTTGGATTTAATCAAAGGTATATCATGCTTCAAGAAAAGATTGGATCCCTTCTTACAAATGACGGCACTGTTTGAGGGGGAACCAAACCTTTAAGGTTATGTTTTGCCAGTTACATTTATCCATAAGACCATGACACCATTTGAGGGGGAACCAAACACCAAAACACCATCAAAACCAGCCAAGAACAGCCCTTGTTGAAACAGAAAAAGTTGCTGGAAATCTGAAAATCAGCTTTGACACTCTTCACGGAAATTGCAATATCTCTCTCTCAGCTGCACGAAATTGCAATACGATTTTTTGTGAGCAAAGTAGACTCACATACCTTTCCAGAAAGCATAAACACATAGCCTACAACCTTGTGAGTCAATACCAGACTTCATCTGAAGTTGCTGTCCAACAGGTTGATCGATATGTTTGACAGCTATGTTTTCTTTCTGATAGCTAAGCCTTTGACAACCAATCTCCTTGACAACAAACCCTTTTCAACAAATCCCCATACATCAAGCTTCACAACAGTAAACTCTTACTCAACAAATCCCAAAAATTGGCACCAATTTGAAGTTGGCAGCAAACTCAGAATATCTGACAGCTAAGATATCTGACAGCTAAGAAACTTAGCTGTCCAAGCAATCAAGCCCTTCAATCCCCTTGGCATCAAACCCCTTGATAGCAAACCCTTGCATCAAACCCCTAGATCGATATCAAACCTTCACTCACTTATCTCTCACACAAAAACCCCAAACATCAATCCCCTAAACTCTTGACAGCCATCCCAAACCTTAGCTGTCAGACCTTAACAGCAGTCCAAAAACTGGTTCCACCCCTTGCACGAGAATTGCATTATCTCCCTCTCCCGACATCGAAACCCCAAACCGATTTTTTCTGTGTGAAGTAAACACATAGAGCTTTCCATCAAGTCTAAAACCACAAGCTGAATCCTTTTGAGCGAAATTTGGTACCTATCTGAAGTAGGCAGCAGTCCCCAAATATTCCTTACAGCAGAGAAAAATTTGTCAAAACTCCTCTCACCAAAAATCCTATATCTATCTCCCCAAAGCTCATATCCACACACCGTTTTCTCCCACTTAAATTACCTCATATACCTCTCCAAAAATTATAGCCTCACACCCTGGAGCTTGTTGAGTCAACACAGAAAAATCCGTGAAGTTGACCAAAAATCTGCTCAAATTTTCTTAAGAGCAAATGTCTTCTGGTCATCTCTTTCTGCTTATGGAGATATGAAGCAAGTCATTAAGAGTTTAAAATGACCAATCATTCACCAAAAAGGGGGAAATTGTTAGAACCTAACTTTGTGTTTTGATGATGATTGATCATTTAACGGGACAAAGTTAAATGGTCTAAAGTGTCAAGAGAGGAAAGGTGCATAAGTTACATGAAGGCCTCTTCAAGCTTCCCAAGATCTGATACAAGACTTCAGACAGCCAAAGATTTGAGCATAATGATTTCTTAACAAGGTGTGACAGTAATGATCAAGCAACTCTAGAGAATCAATCCAATAAATCAAGTGTTATTTCATTACAAAGAGATCATTACATATCACCCATCTCAAACCATGCCATCTACTCATCAAGATCTAACAGCTAAGATCTCAACAGTAGAGATTGTTCACTCTGACAGCTATGATTTTATGTGCCATCAGCAATGCACTAATCCATGGATGACAAAGATGTGCCATTCTTAAATCTCTCAACAACTTTGACATGTCATCTCTCCTTGAAGGTCTTCTGAACATTGGGTTGCAAATTCCAGCCCATTTACAGCCAGTCAACAATGCACTAAATACAAACACTATTCCAACCACACCTTTTATTGCATTGTCTCCTCCAACGGTTACTTCCTCAGACAACATAAATAAAGACTCTCATTGAAGACAACCATGTGCCATGTTCCCAACGGCTACTTCCTCAATCTTCCTATATATTGGACCCAAATTTCCCATCCTAATACAATTTTTACACACCACTTTCCACACCCATTTACAGCCTCTATACAACCTTCTGCAGTCCCCATTATACACCCTTTCCACACCTATCTACAATCCCTTCTTACAGCCTTTACACACCCCTCATATAACCATCTGCAACCTCTTTAACAAGCTTCTGCAAACCCTTTTAACACCTCCTGTTACAACCTTTCCACACCCTTTACAGAGCCATTTCCACACACAGTTACAACACCCTTCATAACCTTCTCTAATCTCTTTCCACACCCATTTACAATACTCTTGACAACCTTCTGTAATCTCTTTACATAACCATTTACAGACCCTTTTAACAACCTTTTAACACCCCTTTACAGCCCTCTCCACAACCCTCTACAGCTAAGATATCTGACAGCTAAGAATCTTAGCTGTCCAAGAAAACAAACCCCTTTACACACAACTCCTACAACCTTACCTCCAACCTTTCTCAACATGCAACCAATAATCAAAACAACATTGAGACACTTGTAACTGACCTCAGGTGTATAAACTGATTTGTAAAACCACTTAAGACTGACTTTAAGTGGGTATTGTGAATTGCTCAGTGTAGAAGTGTAGAGCTTGATCCCTAATAGACTGTACTTATTAGGAAGAGGAAGTTCAAGGAACTTGCCTATCCAATCCTTTGTAAATCTTAACGGGAACTAGATTTAAGTGGATTGATCTCACTTGTCAAGGTTGACAGTGAGGGTGGACGTAGGAGGAGTGAACTCTGAACCACCTTAAAATTCCTTGTGTTCAATTGGTATTATCACACAACACACACACACATATACACACACATACACTATTCACTTGTCTTTACTTTATTTCAAACACTTTTATTCCGCTGCACATTTAACTCCAATCTTTAAAACCAGTTAACCTCTGACAGCTAAGATTTCACCTCAGCTGTCAAACCTTAACTGCCTAACCTTTAATTTGATCTAAGCAAACAGGACCTTTCACATGCAACACATAAACAAAGCATAAAATTAACAAAAGGGGCAGTGTGACTTGTCCAAACCTTAGGGGGATGGGCAATTGGAAAAGAAGACATTAGCTTGTGTGTGTAGGTCTTAGTTTAAGGTAGGGATTATTGACATTGCTTTTGGGTTTAAATGTGCAGGAGAAATGCAAAGAATCTATATCTTGCTTGTGTTTGCTATGGAAGAACTGTGTCTTGATTATTTTCAAGCATGTTAGAGAGGCTAAGCTGAATGAAGGATATGTTAAAAGACAAGAAGGCCGACGGGAGTAAGGATTATTTCTTCTCTGTGACATTGTAATTTGCATTTCAAGTGTAAAAACCGGAAAATGATGCTAGGGAGGGAGTTTATCTGCATTCAATGTTTGTTTATACCAAAGTAGTAGCTGTATAGTTTGCCTTTGTATTTGATACAAGTAGACGTGTACAAATTTATGTTTTTGCTTGCCATTTATGTCAAATTCACACTGATGTTTGAACTTTGAATATGGCTGTGGGTACGAATTGGAAACTGGGCGAGCCATAAACCAAGTTAGCCAGAATTGTACTCTTTTTTTTTGGGAAAAACTCAGTGAGCCAAAAAGAGAGAATGGCATGTTGAGAAGACCAAAAATTATCTTTAACATATATAGTCGTGTTAATGTGAGTTTTTGGCAATCTTATCAATGCGTAGACTCTTTTCTTAGCTTTAAAAACGCTTAAACTTTTAGGTTAGTTGGTAAACTAACGCAAATGTAAACTATCTTCACGTTTGTGATGATGTCAATTTAGGTAATGAGCGATCTTTTTAAAATATATAGTCGTGTTAATGTGAGTTTTTATGAGTTAGTTGAATATTTGTAAGTGATTTGGTGGAGACCACACCTTAAGATTGTTCTAATACGGATCTAAAATATTCACCAAATACCCTTTAAAGTGAATATGAATACATTTTGTGACAGGGAGTAGCGTATGAGAGATAACATTCTAAATAATCTAGTAACACGTAATAGAAAACATACATCATTAAGTTAAAATCAAGAGTAAATTTGAATTTTTTATGGATCAATTTAAGGATAAAGGTAGTACGAAAATGCGGTATAATGAACCAAGCGAAGGGAACTCTTGATACAAACCTTCAGAGAGCAATTAATTTATGATACTACATCAAAGGTAGTATGACACATTAGGATAAACTTTGCACATGCTTGTAAATGCAATAATAAGAATACATACTATAAGTATTTGGTCTTACCTACATAATTTGAGGGTTGCAATTTTCACATACACCCAGTCCATCAAGTCATTCGTGAAGCGGAAAAAGGCATGTCTACCACGGCGATTGAGAAGCAAAGCACCACATATTCCCCAAAATCCAGTAACGAAACCTGAAGCCATACCAATGTAAAGCCATTTCGTAAACTCATCATCATCATCATCATCATCATCATCATCATCATCATCATCATTCTCTTCACTGCCAACACCATCAACAACGAAACCTGGGGATTCTCCAGGGCATTTTGATGCCAGTGGAGGCCCACAAAGTCCAACATTACCAATAAACTTGGATGCATCAATGCTTTGGAGTTGAGTGCCCGATGGTATTTTCCCTGAAAACTTGTCGTACGACAAGTCTAGAGAACTTAAGAAACTAAGCTGAGACAAACTCGTAGGTATCTTACCAGAAAATCTGTTTCTAGATAAATCGAGAGACTCAATTGACTTCAGCTGACCAACCTGTTGAGGAACCTTACCATGCAATGCATTTCTGGATAAGTTCAGAGCTACCAACTCAAACAGCTGTGTTATTTCATTAGAAATTTCTCCACTCAAGTTATTGCTTGAGAAATCAATGAGCTTCAACAGTCTCAGATTATTTCCAAATTCAAGCTCTCTACCTTGCCATCCTATCACTGAATAGTCACTATAGAATCCGAGATCCACAAAACTTGTATAAAGTTGATGATTATTAAGTTCAATTCCTTTCTGAACCATGGCACTGAGGTTGTTTAAACATGGAGGAATGGTTCCGTGTAAATTGTTTTGAGAAAGGTCCAATACTTGAAGTTCATTTAAGTGACATAAATTAAAAGGGATGGTCCCATTAAATTTATTTGATCGCAGACCGAGAACGTGGAGCTGCGATATATTCCCCCCAATCCAAGCAGGTACATTTCCGGTTAACTTGTTCACTCCAACATCTAAGAAGATCAACTGTATACAATTTGACAAGGACAGAGGAAGCTCCCCTTCAAAGCTATTGTTGTACAAGTATAATGATTCCAAGCGAAATAAGGATCCAATAGAAGATGGGATTTCCCTGGAAAGTCTGTTGTGCGCCAAGTTAACAACAATCAGGTCTTCTAGTTTCCCCAAACAATCAGGAAGCCCTCCGTTTAGTAAATTGTATGAGATGTCAAGAAAGAACAAGGCCGCATCACTTAATTGGCATAAGAAATCGAGATTCCCAGCAAATTTATTCCTTGAAAGATTTATCACCATGGAAGTAGAAGGAAACAATGGTATCGGGCCCTCAAAATTATTTGAACTCAGGTCAAAACAGGGATACCCTTGAGGCATCTTTGATGATAAATCAGGTATGATGCCTCCGAAATTGTTTGAAGATAAATTAAAAAATGGAGATTGTGTCGAAAGGTCCCACAACCATGGTGGGATGCTAGCTGAAATTCCATTGCTGGAAATATCAAGATAGATAAAGTTTTTCTGAGTTCTAATCCAATTTGGGAAAAGTGGGCCAAGATTGCAAGATCTCAAGCTGATAAAATCTAACTGAAAATGGGGAGACCATTGAGGGCTTACTTTTATTTGTAAAGCATTGCCGGACAAGTCGAGATGGGTTAAGAGTGAGAGATTTGAAAAGTGAGAGATTTGAAAAGTGAGAGAATTGTAAGAGAGATCCAAGTACTCAAGCTGTGAGAGTGTCCCCATGTTTTTAGTTATAGTACCGTTCAGCTGATTGTCGGGCAGTGATAAAAATCGCAGGGAAGAAAACCTTATGATACCATCAGACAATGGCCCATAAAGTTTGTTACTGCCAAGATACAACAACTCTAATGCAGGCGACCCGGACAAGATATCTAGAAAGTCGGAGAGGTTCCCACTTAAGCTGTTGTTTCGCATATAGAGCATTTCCAAATTGCACAATTTGAACAACCAGGAATAGGAATACATGGATGATGTAAAACCATTAGAGGAGAGGTGAAGCTCTTTGATTGAAGTAGAAGAAGAAGAGTTTATCGAAGAAGAAGATGAAGGAGAACTGACCTTTGAGAGCTGACAACCAGAAAAACCCACGTAAGAAAGAAATGGGAGGGTCTTAATTATGTCGACCCAGTGAGTTGCTCTACTGAGGTCAACCCCATCCATTCTAAGGGTTTCCAAGGAAGATAGACGAGACAACCAATCAATGTTCTCAACGGAGAGGTTCCCGAAACCGGTAGGATAGGAGAGATCAAGATAATTCAAGTTAGAGAGGTTTCCAAGTTGCGATGGAACTATTCCGGAGAAGTTACAGTGAGCGAGGCCAAGGTACTTTAATTTGGTGAAGGAACCAAAAAATTGGGGGATTGGTCTGTTTACAAAATCAATAAAACTAAGGTTCAGATAGGTCAATTCCCGCAATTCAAGCAATGAAGGACTAATTTTACCTGCTAGACCTGAATTCCAAAGATCAAGTTCGATTACATGACCAGTTTGGTTGCTGCACTCGACTTCACTCCATTTGCAGCAGTCTTTGGAACTCCAGGAAGGGATATTTTTGAAATTATCTATAACTCTAAGACCAGCTCTGAAAGTAAGAAGTGCTTGTCTCTCCTTATCAATGCAACGAATGATTTCATTAGAACCATTTTTAAAACTAAGGGATGAGGAGGCACTAACACAACTCACACACAACAACACTAGAAGAACTACAACACCCAACATATTCTTTTTTTTACTAAAGAAAGAAACACAAAGGACTTAATATTGGTTGATTGATAAATAAACTTGTGATCACATAAGATGTATTTATAAGTAGAAAGGAAATAATCCCTCCTTTGGTCCAAATGAATAAAAAAAAGACTTGAACAGAAGTCATTCATCAAATTTCCTTTGTTCTTTTAACCAACCCATTATCTCTCCCTTTATTGACTAATCTGCCATCATCTTTAATTTTTCCATAATCACTTTAATTTTATGATTTATTATATGTAGTGACTCTTGACTGAATGATTAGGTAGACAATTAACATCATCTTTTCTCTGCTTGTTTCAATAGCATGGGTCCTAGGCTAATTTTTTATTTTTTTTAATATATAATGGTCCAAGTAGTAATAAAACATTGATAAAGTTAATGAGTCTTTCCTATGACTTACATTTTAGTCCATAATGTACACTATAAAGTATAAATAGCTATAAGGCTACATAATAAGAATTCAAATGAATGTACAAAATTTGAATAAGTTAATTAATCATCCATCACTAAACAACAACTTCTAATTTAATCTAAATTCATGATGCACTATGTTGGGATCACTACGAGTTTTTATTTATTTATGCTACTAAAAAGGCTTAAATTCCAACTTCCTTAATTTCGGATGGAGATCAATATGTGGATAAGTTTAAGTTTAATTCATTTTATAGTATTTTTCAGATTTATATTTAGATGGGCAGTAATTATATATTTAAAAATAGATTTATACTTTAGTGATATTTTAGATTATGCTTATTTTTAGAAGTGTTTGACTTGATTTCCAAGTTTTAGAGTCTTATAAAAAATAGGGGTGCTTGGAATTTCGATTTTTTTTCCGTAGCTTCGGGGCATGTATCAAAAAATTATTGTGAGGCGCTCTTGTAACGCCGTAAATAACTCAATTCTTCAATTCTTATGTATAATCAGTTGACCTAGTGAAGAGGGAATTCAGGCATGGAATTTCATAGCTGGACTGTTTATTACAATATCAGATGTACATGCTTTTATTGCCTTATACATATGGTGACATAATCTGTAAAGTGTTTACCAAACAAATAGCAAGCCATCTTACAAGTTTCTTTCTCCTTCTCACACGGAAGAACAACAATATTCCTCTTTCAATTCTTCGGCACATTTATCCAACCTTCCAACGTATCAAATTAAGAAGCATTAGGTCAAACTCCACATATGTTTGTAAATGTAAGCAACAATAGTAATAAAAAGATAACGTAGTATAATTAGTTGGTCTTACCTTCAGAAATGCGTGCTGCCATTTCACATAGAACCAGTCGGTTAAGTCATCTGTGAAGAGGAAAAAGGCATGTCGACCACGACGAATGAGAAGCAAAGCACCACATATTCCCTGGAATCCAGTAATGAAACATGAAGCCATACCAATGTACAGCCTTCGTAAACTCATCATCATCACTATCTTCTCAGTTATCTTCACCACCAACAACACTAGATGTCACCACAACATTTTTATGAAAGTGGTGGCCCACAAAGTCCAACATTATCAATAAATTTGGATGCATCTTGGCTTTGAATTTGAGTGCTTGATGGTATTTTCACCGAAAACTCATTGTACGACAGGTCTAAATAACTTAAGAAATTCAGCTGAGACAAACTAGTAGGCATCTTACCAAAAAATATGTTTATAGATAAATCAAGAGACATAATTGACTTCAAATGGCCAATCAGTTGCGTAACCTTGCCTTGTAATTTATTTCTGGATAAGTTGAGAGCTACCAATTCATGAAACAACTTTGTTATTTCATCAGGAATTTCTCCACTCAAATTATTGCTGGAAAGATCAATGGTCTTCAACACTCTAAGATTAGTTCCAATTCAAGCTCTCTACCTTGCCATATTATCACGGAATAGTCTTCCTAGTTCGCAGGCATAAAAACGTACTCTGTACTACTACTATAGAAGTGATATGTAAGAACATATTGATGATGGTTTAATTCAAGTCCTTTCTTAACCATGCCACTAAGATTGTTCAAACATGTAGGAATGTTTCCAAGTAAGTTGTTTATAGAAAGATCCAGAACTTGAAGATTATTTAAGTGACATAGGTTTATGGGGATGGTCCCAGAAAATTTATTTGACCGCAGACTAAGAATGCGAAGCTGCGATAGGTTACTCCCAATCCAAGAAGGCACATTTCCGGTTAGGTTGTTCTCTCCAACATCCAAAAAGATCAGCCGTGTAATGTTGGTGTTATGCCCTAGGCTTATAGTTATTTTGACTTATAACTAATACTGTTATGTAATCGTCTTTACCATTTATAATAGAGAATGTTTATCTTGAGTATTATATGTTTTACATGTTTATTATAATATTATGTGTCCCTAGTTATTGTGAATAACTAGTATACGTAGGTTATAGATAATCATAGAGATGATTATATGCATGGGGATACACATTACACTTATGGGTACTTGTTAGAGAACAAGGTACTGGACTGATCCATCTATGAGATTTATGACATGTGTTAGGACCTAACTATGTAAGCCACATAGTTACCATAGGTTTTGACAAAGAAATATATCATTTGTTATCTGACAGCCAAGATAACATATGACCTTGGACAGCTAAGCCATCAACTTCAATCTGCACAGCACTTCTATATATATCAACTGGACAGCTATGATTCAATCATCCCACAAAGATATCACTCAAAACCACTCATATACATTAATGTATCTAATTACATGTGTAGTATGATACTTTACATATTGCCTAAACCTTCTAGATCAAGAACTTAGCTCTGACAGCTAAGGTTCCCTCACAAAGAAAGACTTCATCCCTCAACGGCTATGATCTTCAACATCGGCGGCAATGAAGAAATCCTGTGATGACCAAGATGTGCCTTGCCCAATCTCTCCATACGGATGTTGCCACTCATCTCCATAATAATCACATGCCCGGTTGCAGATTCCAGGCTAATTTATTCTCCAGTCAACAAAGGCCCTAAATGCAACTCCAACATGCATTCACTCCCTTGTCTCCTTGTCTCCTCCAACGGCTATTTCCTAGCTTATAAAAGGAACTCTCCAAGATCGAAGACTCACCCGTCTTTACACACACCCAACTTCTACAAACCTTGCATCCAAACCTTCTCAACTGCAACCAATAATCAAAACAATATTAAGACACTTGTAACTCGATCTCGTGTGTATAAACTAATTTGTAAGAACCCCTTAAGACCGACTTTAAGTGGGTAGTGAGAATAGCTCGGATTAGAGCTTGATCCCTAATAGATCGTACTTATTAGGAAGAGGAAGTTCAAGGAACTTGCCTATCCAATCCTTTGTAAATCTTAACGGGAACTAGATTTAAGTGGATTGATCTCACTTGTCAAGGTTGACGGTGAGGGTGGACGTAGGAGGAGTGAACTCTGAACCACCTTAAAATTCCTTGTGTTCAATTGGTATTATCACACAACACACACACACATATACACACACATACACTATTCACTTGTCTTTACATTATTTCAAACACTTTTATTCCGCTGCACATTTAACTCCAATCTTTAAAACCGGTTAATCTCGATGCCTAAGATTTCACCTCACCGTCAAACCTTAATCGCCTAACCTTTAATTTGATTTAAAGTAAACAGGACCTTTCAATTGGTATCGAGCCAGTCTTCACACATAAAAGTCTAACAACTTGTGAAGGATCAACTACCAACCCACCATGCCTCAACCAAGAAGAAATAATGAGAAAGACATTCCCCACATTGATGACTCGTGGATCATTTGAAATATATGCATCAAAAATCAAAACTTACCTTGATGCCAACAAGATATCTGGAACTGGTTTGCCCTTGAAAATGAAGTCACATATCCCGTATCTGTTGATACAAATGGTGGACCTAGCAAAGTTAAATCTCCCGAATTCGGACTCGATTCGTAAAGGCAACTTGTTAGTGCTAACCTTAAAGTCAAGAACATACTCCAAAAGAGTGTCAATGACTCTCTTGCTCAAGAAATTGCCAAGGAGCCAACTGCAAAGGCCGCTTGGGAACTCATTCATACCAAGTTCCAAAAACACACTAGTGTTAGAACACAAAACCTATACAATCTTCTTAGACAACTTGACAACTTCAAATTCTACCCTGGTGAGAAAGTAAGTGCTGCAAAACCAAGGTTTGAAGACTTGGTAAGATCCATTGCTGATCATGGTAAAACTTTTGAGAACCAAGACTTGTGTCTCAAAATATACTCCAACCTTCCTCAAGAATATGAGAAGGTAGCTTTGCCAATAAGAGAAGGCTCAGAATGGAGCACCATGACTGTTGAACAATATTTTGGTAAACTTGAAGCATATGAACTAGAAGGAATGATAAAACTTCAACCTGTTCCCTCCATCTCACAAACTCTTGCCTTAGCTGCCCAAGAAACCACCCAAAAACCACTTACCCAACAAGATATTGATTCTATGGTTCTTCTCTCCCTCCAAAAAGTAAACCTTCCCTCAAATAACCTCTCCCAAGGAGATCTACCAAGCCTCATATCCATGGCTGTCAGAAACACCTTGAAAGCACATAAGAAGTCCTTTGAGAGAAACTATAGCCCATCCACCTCTGATCAAGAGAACCCTAAAAAGAAAGTTGAATGCTTCAACTGTAAGAAGCTTGGACATTACTCCTCCGATTGTCCCGAACCAAGGAAACCTAGGGAAAGTCGACGGCTAAGAAATTCTCATACTCTAAAGAGATAATTCATAGTTCAAGATGCAATCGCTACAATTGCACAAAGAAGAAGAATGAGAAGAATAAAGAGCAAGTATTGATTGTGACTCATCCAAGTTCGGTGATGAGGAATGTGAGTACGGTGACTCGAAAGTGAAGGAGAAGAAGCAATGATATGCTTGATGGTCGGAGATGATGAAAACTCGGACAATGAAGAGGATCTTGAAGCCTTAGTCATTTGAGGAACTAAAACAGTACCTCAATTTAATACCTTAAATAATGAAGAATTTAAGCAATTAGTCGAGTACTTTATTAATTCAAATAAAAGACACCAAACCGGCTTTGCTTCTTTACTCACCGACAATCTATCCCAAAGTAAAACCATTGAGAACCTTGAAAAAGCCAATCAAGGTCCGAAAGTCCAAAACCTTATGCTTGAAAAAGCCAATGAAGATCCGATGCCTATGAATTCCAAACTTCTCGGAAACCAATATCAATCTTGAAAAGGAAAATGAATCCTTCGTAAAGAAGTTTAAAACCTGGAATAGCTCTGGAGAAGCCTTGACCCATTTTAGCTACAACCAAAGACTCCCAAGTGACAAATCAGGAATTGGAGCTAACAATCCTACTATGTACACATATACCCCTCTTACTGATGAAAGGGCAATTGACAAAATGGTTCTTGAAAGCATGAACTATGTCAAAGTCCAAGAAAATGTTTATCCTATCCAAACCAAGGAAGATCTTAAGGAAAAAGGAAAAATGGATGAAGCTAGCTCCAGCCACACTGATGTATCAACTCCAGATAGCCCCACTCACACTGACAAAAATCATATAGCCATTCTAAAACAGTCAAAAGGAAAAGGAGAACAAGCAAGCAAAGGTAAATACATATGGCAAAATAAAGGAATCAAGGAGCAAATTAAGGAGAACCAACCAAGACATGACAGACAGCAGAGGTCTCCTAGACAACCAAGACATGGTGGACAGCAGAGGTTCCCTAGACAAATAAGATATGGTGAGCAGTGAGGTCTCCAAGACAAAGAAAGATTCTATGATCATCACTCATATGCCAAACCTCAAAGACCCAACTGGCCATTCTCTAATGGAAGAAACCATGCCCAACACAATACCTCTCCTAGATCATCTCATAATTCCCCAAGCCATTCTCGCTTCATAACCAAAATCTATTCTCTTCTCCCAACCAATTCCTTAATCAAACCCAACCTATTGCTCCTACTCCCTATATGCCGCAAATCATGGGATATTATAATGCCCTAAACCAAGACTTTGGAAAGAGAGCAATGAACAAAGCTAGGGGACCAAAGAAATTCTAATCCTTTGGACCCAAAAGAATAAAGGGTACCATAAATGTATTTTGTTGTTTTGTAGGAACCTAGGAAAGGAATATGGTACTTGGACAATGGATGCAGCAGCACATGACTTACAACAAGGAGTGGCTACAACAATATGTCCCCAAAAATGGTCCAAATGTAACTTTTGGTGACAATTCTCAAGCCAAAGTCAAAGGATCAGAAACCTTGTTACTAAAGATATTATTTTCACTAATGTATCTTATGTAGAAGGTCTCAAGCACCATTTGATTAGCCTTATTCAGATTTGTGATAAGGGATATCATGTTGAATGTTCCAAGAACCACCGCATTGTCAAGGATGTCAACAACAAATCAATCCTCACCGGAATAAGAAAAGGCAATCTCTACCGTCTAAACCTTGAAATTGTGGATTCCTCGGCATGCCCATTGCCTTCTCTCCTTCAATCAATCCGACATGTCTTGGTTATGGCACAAAAGATTAGCTCACCTAAACCTGAAAAGCATCTCAAAACTAGCCAACTCCAACCTAGTAAAAGGCCTACCCAAAATACCCTTCAAAAAGGACAAGTTATGCAAAGCTTGTCAATGTGGAAAACAAAAGAAAACCTCCTTCACTGCCAAAACCAGACTAGATACCTCTAAACCTCTTCAACTTCTTCACATGGACCTTTTTGGACCTATCGAACTAGATCTCTTGGTGGAAAGAGATACTCTCTTGTTAGAGTTGATGACTACACTAGATTTACTTGGATCATCCTCCTTGAATCCAAAAAGGATACTTTGGAACAACTTGTCAAATTGTTCAATAAAATTCAAAACCAAAAGAGTTTATCCATCATCAAAATTAGATCGGCATCATGGTAAGGAATTTGAGAACACTGGTGTTGAAGAATACCGTGATCAAAAAGGGATTGAGCACAACTTTTCTCGCTCCTAGAACTCCTCAAAGAAAATGGAGTTGCGTTAAAGAAAGAATAGAACAATTTGTGAGCGGCAAGGTCTATGCTATCGTAACACAACCTTCCCAAATATTTTTGGGGTGAAGCAAGAACCACCGCCGTCTATGTTCAAAACAAGACCCTCATCAACAAGTTTCACTCCAAGACTCCTTATGAACTTTGGAATGGAAGAACACCAACCATTTCATACTTCCATGGCTTTGGAAGTAGATGCTTCATACACAACAATGGGAAAAATAATCTTGACAAATTTGATTCAAAGAGTGATGAAGGAATTTTCCTTGGATACTCCAATACTAGCAAAGCCTATAGAGTCTACAACAAAAGAAGACTTGTTGTAGAGGAATCAATTCATGTAGACTTTGATGAAAATAATGACCAAAGTCACACCGAGCTATGTGATTTTGATGAAGGCGTGGGCAACTCGGATAACCTACCCGAGGTTTCTCCTGTTCATGACCCCTCTTGTCTCATCCCCGAAGAAGATTCACCTTCCCTTCCTTATATAGTGCCCAAAGACACAAATAAACAATCAACTCTACCTGGATGTACCATGAAACCTCTCTCAACAAAGCAAAGGTGCATCTCGATAGTCATGATGCATCAATTAACCTTCCTTCATCCAAACATCAAAATCCCCTTGAAGAAGACCCTATCCAACACGATAACAACTCCTCTCAATCAATTCCTCAACCCGACATAATTACCCACATTATCCCTCCAAATAAAAACATCTATATAGATCTTCCTATACACAAAATGGACATACCTCCTAACATGCCTGTTCTTGACTCTCTAATGAGTGCCTTCATCTCCCAAATTGAACCCAAAAGATAAATGAAGCTCTTCAAGACCCAGGCCGGATAGAAGCAATGGAGGAAGAGCTAGAGCAATTTGAAAGAAACAAAGTTTGGAAGCTTGTCCCTAAGCCAAAGAACCAAACTGTCATAGGAACAAGATGGGTGTTTAGGAATAAAATGAATGAAGAGGGTGTTGTAATAAGAAACAAAGCTAGGCTGGTTGCTCAAGGATACGAGACAAGAAGAAGGCATTGATTATGATGAGACTTTTGCACCAGTTGCAAGACTTGAAGCTATAAGGCTATTTCTTGCCTATGCTTCATTTAAGAAGATGAAAGTGTTTCAAATGGATGTTAAGAGTGCATTTCTAAATGGAATCCTAAATGAAAAGGTGTTTGTTTCTCAACCTCCTGGATTTGAGCATCCCAAGTTTCCTGATCATGTATATAAATTGGACAAAGCACTGTATGGACTTAAACAAGCACCAAGAGCTTGGTATGACACCCTATCTAGATATCTCCTTGGTAAAGGATTTACCAAGGGCCATATTGATAACACTTTGTTTATCAAAAAATATGGAGATGATCAGTTGCTCATCCAAGTCTATGTTGATGACATCATTTTTGGATCATCAAATGATGACTTGTGCACTGAATTTGGGAATATTATGAAGGACCAGTTTGAAATGAGCATGATTGGTGAGCTTACATTCTTTTTGGGCCTTCAAGTTAAGCAAATGGAGGAAGGAATATTCATCAACCAAGCTAAATACACAAGGGACATGATCAAAAAGTTTGACATGCAATCTGCTTCACCTGCTAAAACCCCATTGTCAACCACAACCAAACTTCATGCTGATCCTGATGGCCAAAGTGTAAATCCAACACTTTACAGGAGCTACATTGGATCCCTTCTCTATGTAACAGCTTCAAGACCTGACATTATGTTTAGTGTCTGTCTTTGTGCTAGATTTCAGGCAAATCCCAAGGAGTCTCATCTCTCTGCTGTCAAGAGAATTCTGAGATATCTCAAAGGAACCCCTGATTATGGATTGTGGTATCCTACTGAATCCCCATTTTCTTTAATTGGATTCACTGACTCTGATTATGCAGGGTGTAACCTAGATAGAAAGTCCACAAGTGGTGGATGCCAATTCATTGGATCTAGAATCATTTCATGGTCAAGTAAAAAGCAAACCTCAGTAGCCACCTCAACAGCTGAAATTTGAATATATTGCTTCTTTGGTTTGTGTTGTTCACAAATACTTTACCTCAAAAGTCAATTACAAGATTTTGGAATTGAACTGTCCAACATCCCAATCTTTTGTGACAACTCAAGTACCATTGCCATGACAGAAAACCCTGTCCAACACTCAAAGACAAAGCATATTGAGGTCAGACATCACTTCATCAGAGACCATGTTGAAAAAGGGAACATTAGTCTTGCTAAAGTGTGTACTGAAAATAATGTCTCTGACATCCTAACAAAGGCTATGGATGAGAAAAGATTTGAGATGTTAAGAGCAATGCTAGGCATGATTAATCTACCAAAATAAAACAAAGGGAAAAACTCTTATTCATTGGAACAAAACATTTCCTATGGCTGCTGTCAACAACATTGTCTGACAGCTAACCTATTTCTCAATACAAAAGCTTCTTACCTATCAAAACCAAACTTCATTCCTACATTACAGAAATTCAAACACCTTAAAAACAACCATAAACCCATAGTACCAAAAGCTTCATCAACCCTCCTTCTCATCTCAACAAGCACCTCTGAAAAGCCTTGATGCCTAAGAACCTGTCAATCTGTTTATCCCATAGCCGATCTTGGAAGCAATCATCCCCATATCCTCTATCACTATGAATAATGTCTGGAGCTTGGTATGCACTCTCTTTGATATCTCCATATCTCTCCAACCAAACAGGTGCCTTTCCATGAATGGATCAATTGCGAGAGGTTGAGAAGCTGCAAAGAAGGACAGACCCTCCTTGGCCACCATTCTTCAAGCGCATTATAGGGAGGATACTCACTAAGTGGTGAGATAAAGTGAAGGTACCTGAAGAATTTGCACTTGCCTGTGCAATGATAGCTTGATCGACGAGGACCTTCATCCTCCTCACCATTTAGAGCAGCTGGACTCAAACACTTGAGAAATTGAGAAAACAACTTCATATAGACTTTGGAAGGAGAATTTTGCACTCCTGCAAAGTTATCTCCAGTTCCCTCAAGAACTGTTTGGCTAAGAGTTAGAGAATCCCGGTGGCAATTTGTGAATTCCTTGACAGCTATGAAATCAGGTTGACCAATTTTTGTGTCAACCTTAATCCTTTCATCACTGTCAAGCTTCACTAGCTCTCCCAAGGTATAAACCCTTTCCACTTTGTCCTTAACTGGCCTACTTGACTCTCCTTCTCTCTCCTTTCTTGACAGCTTAACCTTAGGCGTCGGATCACCGTTCCCCCTTCAACTATCTTAGCCTTACCCTTACCTTTTGCTCTCTCTCTTAACCTATTTTCCTCACCTTCCAAAAGTGCTAATCTCTCCTCCTCCCAAAACTTTCTTCTTATCTCTCTCTCCTTCATCTCCTCCTCCTTATTGGGATCATCTTTGAGTATTTGATCCACCTCCTGCTCCAAACCTATATCAGTTTGGAGCCTATATGACAGAAACTCCCTCTCAAACCTTGCCTCTCTTGTTTCATCTACCCTTGGACTTTGAAAAACAAGTCTCTTTGCAGTCTTAGCCATTTTGCTAGGACTGAACTTTGAAACAAGTCTTCCCATTTCTCTATGAATGAAATGAATTTGGTAAATTTCTTCATCTGAATCATTTCCTTATATAGCCAAATTCAGTTTCAGTCAAATTAGTGGCAATGATCATTCAAAATAGACTTGGCTGGTAATTAAGTCTGACAGCTATGAATTTAGTTCTTGCCAAATCGAGGATGTTTTGGAACTTGCCACTAACATATATCTATTAATGTCTCTGTTTATTCCCTCTGAAATTTCGCCTTTGTGTACGGAAATAACTCCCATGTTTTATGGGAAGTTATTGTACAAGTAATGAGTGGAGACAAATATCACTGTTCATGAACAGTCTCCCTCTTAAATGCAAATTTTAACCGTTGCAGTAACCCACGTATTAGCCGTTGAACTCCACCAATCCCCATATCAAAACTATCATTTAACCTTGCGATTTAATCCCTCAGTTAAACAATCACTATTCTCCCTTCCAAATTCATCCTTTAATTCCCTCTGTTTTTTCTCATAAACCCTAAAAACTCTCTGTTCTAAGTTCAAACATGTCTTACCCTGAAGCCCATGGATACTTCATCAAACCTGAGTTCTATGAGCACAATGTTGGAGCTCTCATCAAAGAACTTTTGGAATCCAATCATCTCTGCAATATGATGGAAGCTCAACCTCCTATCTATGAGAAGCTGTGCAGAGAGATTTTTATGAAAGGAGAAAGACACTCAACTGGGGCAATCAAAACCATCATTGAAGGTGCGAAATCAATGTGACCCCAAGATTGTGTCCAAGGTTTACAACATCCCCATCAAAAGCAATGGTATTTCAAATCTCTGGAATAGGAAAGACAACAACCTGGAACCCTTCTACAAAAGGTTCTTTGACAAACCAAGCTGCAATTATCTATTGGTTCAGGACAAACCAATCAAAAAGAAGGACCTTGATTTGTTCAAATCAACCCTAATGGATGTTGTAATCAAAGGGTTTGATGGAAAGCAGTCATCATTTGATCAAATAAGTCCCAATGAATGGAAGCAAGCCCTAAGTTTGATAACCAAAGAAGTTAAGCTGAGTGTTGCCTTACTTCACAACTTTCAATTAGCCATATCTCCCTCTCCTTGGAAATACAAGAAACAAAATCCAAGGATGAACAATTTCAGATTCATGAGTGGAATTCTCCATCATCTTATTCCAAGGTTGAATCCTCCCCTTAAGGATGAGTGGCTTGAGTCTGCATCTCTAGTATCAACCAGAAGCTTCAACTTGAGCACCTTCAAACTGAAGGGCAAGAAGAAATTAGAGCTTGGGGACGACTACGAGAATTTTGATGAAGCCTCTCAAAGATTGAAAGAGAAAGCTGAGAAGGATATGAAGATATGGCGGGGATTGGTAAACATGGTGAATGATAAAAGATCCAAGAGAAAGCATGACAAAGGTGTTGTCATAAAAGAAAGAGCTCAAGAGACTTCTCCAGCCAAAATCAAAAGAAGAAAAAGCCTAGCCAAGATGAAGAAAACAGGAAAGGGAAAGAAGCTTAGTAAAGAAAAGCAAATTCAAGAAGAGATAGGCTGTTGAGCAAGAAAGTGCTCAAGAAACTGACAAAGGAAAGATGGTAGCCGAGGAGCATGCGACGGTGAAGAGACTCGGTCGAGATCCTATCTTCAAGGATATTGATGAGTATGATGGTGAAGAAGAAGAAATTCCCTGATGCCGTGTATCTTTGGTGAAGCTCAAGGTGATGAGTTTGATGAAGATATGAGAAGAGCGGTTGCTTTGAGTCACTAATGGAAGTGAGGACGGCTAAGGTTGGACGATCATCTGGGACGGCTATGGAAGCTTCATCTCGACGGCTAAGGTTGTCTCAAGTGCTGAAACCCCATCCAAGGTAATCTCTAAGCCTTCTCTTACTCTCGGTACTTTCTCTAGGAAGAGAAAAACGGATAAAAATGCTCCCACATCCAAAAAGTTGAAACCAACCACTCCTCAACCCTCCTCATCCAAAGACCAATCTAGTTCACCTCATGACTACGTGGCTCAAGGCATCCTAAATCTTAATCCCTCTAACATTAGTCCAAATGAGCCAAGTGTTGAAAAAGATAGGGAATAGCTCTAGCTACGAAAAGGATGAGCCTCTGTTAAGGGAATAAAAGTCCTATGTCTCCCATTCGACGGCTATCCCTCTCTCAAGTCAAGAATCTCCCTCGACAGTCCCTCGGATCCTTCCCCCATCCACTGAAAACATTTTCAAGGCTTACGAAGGACTTTCCTTAGAGGATCCCATGCATGTCCCTGCTGTTATCTATTACTTAAGACAAGTGCTAACGAGAGGAAGAAACCCAAAAAGCCTTGAAACTTATCAAACACAGAGATTTGGCCAAGAAAGTAACCATTCACACTGAACCCATTCACACTTTGAACCCATTCCCGAAACCGAACCTCAACCTAATCTTGGCCCGAACCTCAACCTAATCTTGAACTGAACCTCAACACGATCAAGAATCTCAATTTAAACCTAGTGAGACTGATCAAAACCAAGAAACTGTTGATCCCTACCTTGAATCTGAAATCCTTCCTACTTGTGAACCTTGGATTTTAGATTGTGACATTGACTTTTCTTTCCCCTCTATCATGGCTGCCCACCAAAGATTGAAGGATATTTCCCATTTCCCTGAAATTGCCAATCCTCACCTGGTCTCCAATCCTTGGTACATTAAGCAAAAATTCCATTATGATTCATGCAAGGAATAGATGTGGCCTCATAGTGTTTGCCCATGAGGAATGGAAAAAGAAATCTGAGAATAGCTCTTCCCAACTCCTTCTTTCACAAAGCCCCCTTACTACCCAACTTCATGGATATCTCTACCATAATAGATTGGGAAATTTTGTTCTCCCAGCTCCTCTCTTCAAATATCAATGAATGCATTTATATGCCTTCATCCCTGGTGTATGCCCTATGCATTGAGATTGCCAAAGAAATGTATTGGAGGATTTGCCTCAATAAATCCATTATCATGGCTGTCATTGCAAGACCAAGCCTGACAGCTATGTTTCCCCCTTCATCTTCAGTACCCTCTTCTTTCATCCCCCTAAACACAAGATCTCTCCAATCCAACCTTCCTCCAAACTTCAATCCTTCAACTTTTGTGCCCCCATATCATGTGACCATTACAGACATGCAAAGATTTACAAGGTCAATGATAACCAAGATGAGACACATTTTGGAAGCCTCAAGCTGTGTCAAAATGCGAGAGGAAGGCCTCCAAAGGAAAGGCCATTGAATCGATGAAGAAGGCTGTGAACCAGGAAAAAGAGCCTCTGATACTGCTCCAAATGTTATTGTGTCAAGTGATGATGAAGATAGTGCTCCTGTGATGAAACAGCATCAACTCTCAACCTCTACTGTTCTCACTTTGTCTCAGCTGATCCACCTCAAACTCAACAACCCATCACTCTTCAATCAAACCCCTTCTTTTCTAACCTATTTGCAGGAACAAGGGGTCAAAGCTCAAAACCAAAGAAGGCTCCCTTATGGGGTACTATGAGATTGAGAAATGATGAAGAGCCCCTGTCCAAAGCTGTTCTCAAGGAAAGGCAAAACCAAACCTTCACCTATGATGATGAGATGAGCTGGGAATGGAACAATGAGATGTACTACAGAGGTGTTGAGGACAAGATGAAGAGAGTGCTACTTGCAGAAAGAGAGGAGATCCTTGCAGCAAGAAGAGAAAGAGATGAATTTTCTTAAGAAAATGTTATGTCTTTTTGGATAAGTCCTCTTTTAAATCCCTACCTTTAATTCCTGCTTTTAAAAACATTGTTTATTTTTGGATAATATGTTTTGTTTTAAAGACTCAGTTGATTGAATCAAGAAGATTGTTCTCATCTTCATTGGTATATTCATTCTTGAGTATCTTGCAGGTTATATCTTTATTAGATACATTACTTTGCCAAAAAGGGGGAAATTGTTAGGACCTAACTATGTAAGCCACATAGTTACCATAGGTTTTGACAAAGAAATATATCATTTGTTATCGACTGACCAAGATAACATATGACCTTGGACAGCTAAGCCATCAACTTCAATCTGCACAGCACTTCTATATATATCAACTGGACAGCTATGATTCAATCATCCCACAAAGATATCACTCAAAACCACTCATATACATTAATGTATCTAATTACATGTGTAGTATGATACTTTACATATTGCCTAAACCTTCTAGATCAAGAACTTAGCTCTGACAGCTAAGGTTCTCTCACAGCAAAGACTTCATCCCTCAACAGCTATGATCTTCAACATCAGCAGCAATGAAGAAATCCTGTGATGACCAAGATGTGCCTTGCCCAATCTCTCCATACAGATGTTGCCAGCTCATCTCCATAATAATCACATGCCTGGTTGCGAATTCCAGCTAATGTATTCTCCAGTCAACAAAGGCCCTAAATGCAACTCCAACATGCATTCACTCCCTTGTCTCCTTGTCTCCTCCAACGGCTATTTCCTAGCTTATAAAAGGAACTCTCCAAGACTGAAGACTCACCCCTGTCTTTACACACACCCAACTTCTACAAACCTTGCATCCAAACCTTCTCAACCTGCAACCAATAATCAAAACAATATTAAGACACTTGTAACTGATCTCAGGTGTATAAACTAATTTGTAAGAACCCCTTAAGACTGACTTTAAGTGGGTAGTGAGAATAGCTCAGATTAGAGCTTTATCCCTAATAGACTGTACTTATTAGGAAGAGGAAGTTCAAGGAACTTGCCTATCCAATCCTTTGTAAATCTTAACGGGAACTAGATTTAAGTGGATTGATCTCACTTGTCAAGGTTGACAGTGAGGGTGGACGTAGGAGGAGTGAACTCTGAACCACCTTAAAATTCCTTGTGTTCAATTGGTATTATCACACAACACACACACACATATACACACACATACACTATTCACTTGTCTTTACATTATTTCAAACACTTTTATTCCGCTGCACATTTAACTCCAATCTTTAAAACCAGTTAATCTCTGACAGCTAAGATTTCACCTCAGCTGTCAAACCTTAACTGCCTAACCTTTAATTTGATTTAAAGTAAACAGGACCTTTCAACATGGTCTATGGTCATATATGTCATGATTAAATCTCATGATAGTCGTGTCATTAGAATAATTTGTACCTGAGATTATCATCGTCTTCCACATGATGAACGTTGTGTTTGATGTAGTCTAACACTATCTTTAATAGGATAGCAATAAGGGCTATGTTGGCACCATTGGATTCTTGTAGGGAATAATGATAAGTCAAGATGGGATTTATCCCTCGTATAGAGAGATGTCTGCTTGGGCCCCTCGATGAATATTGTTGATGAAATGTGTGGCCACACTCAAGAGATTTTATAGAGATCAAATGCACTTGGATTATTAACATATTCGGAGTCGAGAAAGCATTGAACAATATAAGCTGACGTGGACCGTGACTTATGTTCAATATGACATCGTGTGATAAAGGGATTGTGACAATGAACTATTAAAGAATCAAGCTTTGATGTTATATTTAATTGGCTGGACATAATGGCTTGCTAGAAACCACTTGTGTCTTGTGAGGATTGATGTTTCAACTCATTACCAACATAAAATATAATTTCTAAAGGGTCACACACTAAGAACGAATTGATATTGGCTCCAAACTGGAAAACTGGGGAAAGGGAACGACTCGTGCCATCAGGCACGACTCGTGCCTTTGATCAGCATGACTTAAGCCTTCAGCATGACTCGTGCCATGACTTATGTCTTTGATCAATACGACTTCAACATTGTGCACGACTTGTACCACGACTTGGCCATGAAGGCACGACTCGTGCCCTCAAGCACGACTCTGCTTTTGGCGGAAAAGTCTGTACCGCATCTGTCTTGTGTGGGATTCATTTTTGGCTAGGATTAGGGTTCTTCTCCCTAAGTGTTAGGGATATTTGTAAAGTATAAATAGAACCCTTTTGCCTCAGCCAAGATATACGAAAATTGGGGCTTGAGAAACACCAATTGATTGATCTTGAATACGAATCAAAGATCAAAACACCCTAGATTCAATTCCATATTAGCCATAGATTGTTGAAAAGAGTTTTCAACAAGAGGATCATCTAGCAATCCAACAAGATATAGATCTTGGTTCGTTCACGTGTGGATTACCGATAGAGGGTGATTGCTTTATCACCTAAAGCTTGAAGATTACCGTTGTTGATTCATCACCAAGGAAGAACAAGGAAGAAGATCAAAGTTTCGTCTACGATTCAAATCTGAATTACGATTCGTGTACGAAAGACAAACACGCAACAAAGGTTGGTAAATCTATATTCATAGTTTTAATCTATTCATATTAGACGGATCATGGCTAGGGTTTTGTTTTTATATCGAGTATTCCGCTGCGTATGTTACCCCAAAACCCAACAGTGGTATCAGAGCTTCGTTTAATCATGATTAGGTTAAATTGGCATGCTAGATATAATTGGATTATATGCTTTAACATGCTAGATGATATAGATTGGTGATTTTATGTGTATTGATTTATGAATCAATTATATGCGATATAACATGATTATGATTAATAGTTGATTGATGTATTTAATCTTCTACATGGGTTATTGATCTGTTTAATTTGATTAATTAGATTGGTAAATTCTTAAATTGAAACAAATTGTTTGTTTAGGATATTTTGTGAAATCCCATGTTCATGATTATGTATACATAAGTTTCATATACAACTATGCGATGTTTGTTGCTATGTGGAAAAACCTTCTAAATGTTTAAGTTTTATGCCACCCCTTGATTAGAAGACTTGTGAAGAATTTGGGTATTTTGATGTAGTTTCGATTCAGTTGGGTGCATCATCATATCTTGATATAGATAAAGATGAGATTACGATTGATGTAGTTTTGACTCAGTTAGGTGCATCGTTCTGTGTCTCATACGTTTGAAAAAGGTTAAACTTAATTGGTGCTTTCAAAAGAGTTTTGACCCAAGGCATAGATGAGATTAAAACATGTGTTGACATAAGATGTCTAGAATCTCATAAAAGATCTAAGAATCATATATGATATGATTGATATTATCTACCTAAATAGCTTGATTTCGGGCATTGACTCAGTTAAATAAAAATTAAGTGAAATATGAATCTTACCCCATTATAATTATATGATACATGCTTGTATTTGAAGGTGTATAATTTAGTGGGAGTATTTATGAAATACTTTATTTGTCTCTTAGATGGTAAATGAATTGATATTTATATGTGCTCATATTGTATGTTTATCTTATTGTAGAAATGTCATCACACAATAATCAACATTTGTCACTCAAATCCGTCCTTGAGAAGGACAAGCTCGAAGAAAACGGTACAAACTATTCTGATTGGATCAGAAGCCTAAGAATTGTTCTAAGGCAAGAGAAGAAACTGTACGTTCATGACGAACCCATTTCTGCTGAACCCGCTGCCAATGCTGTAAGGGCAGATAGGGAGCGACATAAGAAACATGTTGATGATTCTAATGATGTTGCTTGCCTTATGCTTGACACCATGTGTAAGGCTCATGTGTAACACTTGGAAACAACTTTTGACCTAGCACAATGCTTAAAGGAAATGTTCCAAGTGCAGGCTAGGCAAGAGAGGTTTGATGTGGTGAAGGCCCTAACTGCATGCAAGATGCAAGAGGGGCAGTTGGTAGGTCCTCATATTCTTAAGATGAAAGGACATATTGAGCACCTTGAAAGGCTCGGGTATCCTATGAGTTTGGAACTCGCAATGGATACGAATCTGTCAGAATTGCATGCGATGCATAAGACTATAAAGAAAAATATCAAGAAGACTACCGCAAATATGTTAATGATTAACAAAGGAAAGGGGTTCAAAAAGGAAGGTAAAGCAAAGGTTGCTAAACCTAAGGCAAAAGTTGTCAATGCCGAAGAGGCTAGACCCAAAGTGTCTCAAAAGGATGCGATTTGCTATCATTGCCAAGAGGTTGGTCATTGGAAGCGGAATTGCAAGGCTTATAAGGAAGGCCTAAAAGCAAAGAAGGGCAATACGATTGCTACTTATTCAGGTATATATGTGATAGAAATTTTCCTTTCTATTTTTAGTTCATGGGTATTGGATACCGGATGTGGATCTCATCCCTAGACAAGCCACTTGTGGAATCTTGTTCATCCTAGGGAGAGGATCTCCATGAGTCATTTGTGTAGGGGAATAGGGAACATGGATCTACATTGCAAAGATTGAAGCTTTATGACATAATATGATTTTAATCAACAAGTAATAGGAGAGTGAAGGTGTATGGATGTAGATCAGGGTAGGGAGAAGGAGAGATTACCAATATTGGTGCTTCTCTATCTTCTTAGGAGGTATTCTTTGGACTAGATCTATTAGGAATAGATTAGGAGGGGATTAATTTCGGAGAGAGACAAATTTGGAATGTCTATGAGAGAGTATTTTGGGTTTGGATTTCTACAGAATAAGTTTGCTATGAAAACTGTGTGTGAAATGAGGCAGAGGAGGCCTCTATTTATAGGTTTCTGCCAGGCTGCGAATGAGGTCGCCCGGCTAGAACCCGCGCTAAAAGAAGCCGCCCGGCCTCTTCTTCTATCGCGTCAGCTTGTTCTAGAAACAAGCAAGGTGGCAGACTGGAAGGCTCTTTCCAGCGAGATCCTGCCAGAATTCTTATTCCTGACAGGTCCTTCCTTGCTCCGAAAGTAATGAAAAGTTTCCTAATCACCCCTAAACTTCGTGAAAGTTTGGGAAATTGCTAGGACACTTAGAGAAAAGGCTGTGAGCTAGATTTGGGTACTTACAGAAGCCCCTCGACAATGGTACTTGCGAAGCAAGTGGGGTTGTCGATAAAAAATGGGAATCCAATCTGGTGAACTGCCGAGATGGATTGGGATTGGGTGACCGAAGTGGACGAATGACTGAACCTTTGAAAGGCTACCTACGTATCCCAGGGGAATCAAGCCATGATCATAGTTCAGGATCCACTGGGGAAAGGCAGGAAGGGAATGACCGATGTGGTCGGATGGCTGAACCTTTGAAAGGCTACCTACGTAACTGATACGAATCTGTCAGAATTGCATGCGATGCATAAGACTACAGAGAAAAATATCAAGAAGACTACCGCAAATGTGTTAATGGTTAACAATGGAAAGGGGTTCAAAAAGGAAGGTAAAGCAAAGGTTGCTAAACCTAAGGCAAAAGTTGTCAATGCCGAAGAGGCTAGACCCAAAGTGTCTCAAAAGGATGTGATTTGCTATCATTGCCAAGAGGTTGGTCATTGGAAGCGGAATTGCAAGGCTTATAAGGAAGGCCTAAAAGCGAAGAAGGGCAATACGATTGCTACTTATTCAGGTATCTATGTGATAGATATTTTCCTTTCTATTTTTAGTTCATGGGTATTGGATACCGGATGTGGATCTCACATTTGTTTAAATGTGCAGGGACTAAAGAATAGAAAACTACTCAAAGAAGGTGAGCTGGACCTACGTATGGGGAATGGAGCAAGAGTTGCTGCATTAGCCGTAGGAACTTATGAAGTTACTTTACCTAGTAGACTAGTACTTGTTTTGAACAATTATTATTATGTTCCGGATTTGAGTAGGAATATTATTTCTGTTTCTTGTTTGGATAATGAAGGGTATATGTTTCTTATTGAGAATAAGAAGTTTTCTATTTATTTAAATGATATGCTTTATTGTATTGCAAATTCATTTAATGGCCTTTATATCCTTGATGTTGAGAAACAAAATGATGTTGAAGATATTTATCATGTAAATAAGAAATCTAAACAGAATGATGTGAATAACACGTTCATCTGGCATTGCCGGCTTGATCATATAAATGAGAAACGCATATCTAAACTCCATAAGGATGAACTTTTAGACTCACATGATTATGAATCATATGAGATGTGCGAATCTTGTTTATTGGAAAAAATGATCAAACCACCCTACAATAAAAGTAGTGATAGGGCTAGTGACTTATTGGCCCTTATACATACAGATGTATGTGGACCATTGAGTAGCATTGCTAAGGGAGGATTTCGGTATTTCATTACATTCACTGATGACTTATCTAGATATGGCTATGTCTATCTTATGAAGTCCAAAAGTGAATCGTTTGAGATATTTAGAATATTTCAAAATGAAGTACAAAATCAACTTGGCAAAACTATTAAAGCACTTCGATCCGATCGAGGTGGAGAATATTTAAGCCAAGAGTTTGACAATCATCCCAAAAACTGTGGAATCGTTTTAGAGTTGACTCCACCCGGAATACCACAATGAAATGGTGTGTCTGAAATAAGGAATAGAACCTTGTTGGACATGGTTCGTTCGATGATGATGTGAATGTGTGCCTCAAAATTTCTATTGGATTCACCTTATAGTTTGAAGACATCCAATTTAGTTTGAAAAAACGGAGTCGCCACGCCATTTTGATTTCCTCAAAACTTTGAAAAAAAGGAATAAGGGTCCGGAGGTTAAATCTTTACACCGGTCCGCTCCAAGAGATGCTTCAAATACCAAAAGGGGACTTAGGGAAGGGTATAAAGATTGGATCTTTATGATCTTCCTATGCTTTTCGTGCCTTAGGAAGGTCACTAAGCAATCCTCGGAGAGAGATCCAACCACGAGGGACATGGGGAAATGCATTTTAAAGCTAAAGATGACATTTTTATACAATGCATGGGGGATATTTCACATCATCAAATGAGAAATCCTCCCTAGAACAAGCCACTTTTATGGTCTTATTTGTTCATCCTTGGGATGGATCCTCAATGATTCCTTTGTGATTTTGGGAAGAGGATATAATGATCTACATGACTAAAGATGTGATCTTTATGACAATAAATCAAGTATGATGACAATAATAGCAATATATATATCAAGGAGACAATATATAGAAAGATAACAAGGTATATTTAAAGAGAAAGGGAGGAGAGGTTACCAATGGTGGTGTTCCTCTATCTCCCTTGAAGATGGCCTAAGGAAGGATCAACTTTGGAGAGGTTTTGGAGAGGAGGGAGGTGATTTTGAGGGGGTTTTGGCTACTGTAATTTCGAGGCTGTATTTTAGCAGAGTAACAGTGCTGAAAGTTGTCTATCAAAATGAATAGAGGAGGCCTCTATTTATAGGAGAATCTGGTCTGACTAATGAAGCCATGCGGCTTGGGGTTATCGGCTAATGAAGCCGTGCGGCATTATCCTTGATGACTCAGCCTTTTTCTAGAAACATGCAAGGTGGCATTCTAGAAGCTCTCTCCAGCGAGGTATTGCTCAGAATTTTAATTCCTAGCAAGTCCTTCCCCTCTTGGAAAGTTAGGAAAAGTTCTCGAATGGCCCCTGAACTTTAGGAAAGTCCGGGAAAGTGCCGGGAAACTTAACCGGGAGGCTGTGAGCCAGATTTGGGTACTTACAGATGAGTCAAGTTGACCTTCCTGTTTCCTTTTGGGGACATGCATTAGAAACTGCTGCGTTCACACTAAACAGAGTCCCTACTAAATCGGCTCCTAAGACCCCACATGAGATGTGGCATGGAAGAAAACCTAGTTTGTCTTTCATGAAGATTTGGGGTTGCGAAGCTTATGTGAAGAGACTTGTCTCTGATAAGTTAGCACCTAAATCTGACAAAGTTATTTTCGTTGGTTATCCTAAGGAAACTAAAGGATATTACTTTTACAACCGCAATGAGAACAAAGTGTTTGTTGCTCAATATGGTACTTTTCTTGAGAAACAATTTCTCAATAAAGGATCTAGTGGGAGTAAAATTGATCTTGAAGAAGTTAAAGAACCTGTAAATAACATGCAACCAAGAGTAGAGACGAAACCAAGTTCACAAGGAGTTGTGGAACCGGTTCAAGATGCACAAGTACATCGTAGATCGGATAGGTTACGATCCGAACCCGAGAGATATGGATTTCTCGTATCGAAAAGTAATGAAGTGGAAGTCATTGAGGATGACGAACCTACTTCCTATCAAGAGGTGATGTCCACTCCAGATTCGGATAAATGGCTAGGAGCCATGGAATCCGAATTACAATCCATGCATGATAATCAAGTTTGGAACTTGATTGATCCACCTGAAGGTGTAAAAACCATAGGGTGCAAGTGGGTCTTCAAGAAGAAGATCGACATGGATGGGAAGGTGCATTACAAGGCTAGGCTTGTAGCAAAGGGATATAGGCTAGTTCATGGTGTAGACTATGATGAAACCTTTTCGCCAGTTGCAATGCTTAAGTCTGTTAGAATTTTAATTGCCATAGCCGCATATTACGACTATGAGATATGGCAAATGGATATCAAAATAGCTTTCCTAAATGGGAAGCTACTTGAGGATGTGTATATGACACATCCTGAAGGGTTTGTTGATCCAAGAAATTCTAATAAAGTATGCAAATTGCAAAGATCCATATATGGGTTGAAGCAAGCTTCTAGGAGTTGGAATCTTCGTTTTGATGAATCAATCAAAGAGTTTGGCTTCATCAAGAACGCAGATGAACCTTGTATATACATGAAGTTCAGTGGGAGCGTAGTACTATTTCTATCTAGGGCAATTTCCTCTAGGGCCCCTTGAACGAGATTTAAACCCAATTTAAGAAACAACATTTAGTTATTTACCCAGACACCCCTCCGCCTAGTTGGAGCAACCGCCCCACAACATGGTGCGATCGCACCAACTCAAAAACAGACACCCCTATGCCTAGTTGGAGCGATAGCCCCACAACTTGGTGCGATCGCACTAACTCAAAAACTGAAGATTATATTTTAGTCACTGGAACTTTTAAAATTATATATTGGTCACTATAACTCTTATAAGTTAATTATAAGAGTTATAATTAACATATGAGACCCATCTTAATGGTTTATGAACTCATAATTTGCAGGTGTTATGACATTATTATAAGACATGGAGTTGTCTTTTAAGTTAAGAGTTAATGTATAAGTCTTATAAGTAACACATAAGACTTTTTCTGTATGCTTGCAATGTGTTATTCTTCTTATGTAAGTCTTATAATTAACATATGAGACCCATCTGAATGGTTTATGAACTCATAATTTGCAGGTCTTATGACATTGTTATAAGACCTGGAGTTGTCTTTAAAGTTGAGAGTTAATGTATAAGTCTTACAAGTAACACATAAGACTTTTTCTGTATGCTTGCAATGTGCTATTCTTCTTATGTAAGTCTTATAATTAACATATTAGACCCATCTGAATGGTTTATGAACTCATAATTTGCAGTCTTATGACATTGTTATAAGACCTGGAGTTGTCTTTTAAGTTAAGAGTTAATGTATAAGTCTTATAAGTAACACATAAGTCTTTTTTTGTATGCTTGCAATGTGTTATTTTTCTTATGTAAGTCTTATAATTAACGTATGAGACCCATCTGAATGGTTTATGAACTCATAATTTGCACGTCTTATAACATTGTTATAAGACCTGGAGTTGACTTTTAAGTTAAGAGTTAAGGTATAAGTCTTATAAGTAACACATAAGACTTTTTATGTATGCTTGCAATGTGTTATTCTTCTTATGTAAGTCTTATAATTAACATATGAGACCCATCTGAATGGTTTATGAACTCATAATTTGCAGGTCTTATGACATTGTTATAAGACCTGGAGTTGTATTTTAAGTTAAGAGTTAATGTATAAGTCTTATAAGTAACACATAAGACTTTTTTTGTATGCTTGCAATGTGTTATTCTTCTTATGTAAGTCTTATAATTAACATATGAGACCCATCTAAATGGTTTATGAACTCATAATTTGCAGGTCTTATGACATTGTTATAAGACATGGTGTTGTCTTTTAAGTTAAGAGTTAACTTATAAGAGTTATAGTGACCAATATATAATTTTAAAAGTTCTAGTGACTAAACTACAATTTTCAGTTTTTGAGTTGGTGTGATCGCACCATGTTGTGGGGCGGTCGCTCCAACTAGGCGGAGGGGTTGTGAATTACCCCACGAATCGCGCAAAAATGTGTTGTGCCGCAATCGGGCTTTAGCTTGCGTATCGTTACGAGGGCCGAGTCGCCTCATTGGAAAACACCAAATTTATGAAAAACGAAGTCGCCACGCCATTTTGATTTATCCTCAAAACTTTGAAAAAAAGGAAAAAGTAAAGGGTTCGGATGTTAAGTTACCTCTTGGGAAGAACGTTGTCGTTCACCCAAGAGGCCTTGCAAAAAGCAAGTCTTCCAAAGGTTCAAAATTTTGCGCTTGTGTGTGAATCAAGAAAAAAGAGAAAGAATGTACCAAGTCTTTATCCGAACATAAGAACCATTTTAAGAAGGTTTTAGTTCATGCCTTGGACTTTAATATTTTTGAGATTTTGATTTCATGCTCACTTTGAACTTATGATCATCATTATGGGACCTATCTACCCTCCCATTAGATTATTCAATCAATCTAGGCGTAAGAGCCTTGATATATTTTAATTCAACTTTCTTTGGGGATTTTGGTCAAATGTGATCAAAGAAATCATTTTTAAGTCCAAGAATGAGACTTTTTAGAAAAAGAATGGATCTTTGTCCATCAATCCTACCTCTTGAGACAATGGTGATTTATAGGGACATTTTATATTTGTCTCAAGTGATTATCAAAGATTTTGGTACTAAGAACCATAGTATTTTTAAAAGGAACAAAGATTATGGCATTTTTTGTAATGGGATTGATGTAAAGATGGAGTCTTTACACCAATCCTCACTATGGAATGCTCAAGAACCATGGGACTAGAAGAATGGGATGTAAAGATTGGATCTTTATGCTCATCCTATGTCTTTTATGCCTTAGAAGGCTTTTAGACAATTCTTGGATAAAGAATCCAACTTTAGGGACATGGGAAAAAACAATATTAACATAAAAATTGCATTTTCAATATGGAAATACAAGGAGTATCATTAATCTAAGAACATAAGGTAAGAGGATGATCTTCATCGCTTCTCCTATGTCCTTAATACCTCATTAGGTGAACAATCCTTGGAAAAACTAGATCAAGGGAAGGGGATGACATATAATAAATAAAGATTGCATTTTTATGACATAAATATAAAAGGGGGTCAGATCCTCATTTGGTAGATCATCCCTAGAACAAGCCACTTGTGGAATCTTGTTCATCCTAGGGAGAGGATCTCCATGAGTCATTTGTGTAGGGGAATAGGGAACATGGATCTACATTGCAAAGATTGAAGCTTTATGACATAATATGATTTTAATCAACAAGTAATAGGAGAGTGAAGGTGTATGGATGTAGATTAGGGTAGGGAGAAGGAGAGATTACCAATATTGGTGCTTCTCTATCTTCTTAGGAGGTATTCTTTGGACTAGATCTATTAGGAATAGATTAGGAGGGGATTAATTTAGGAGAGAGACAAATTTGGAATGTCTATGAGAGAGTATTTTGTGTTTGGATTTCTACAGAATAAGTTTGCTATGAAAACTGTGTGTGAAATGAGGCAGAGGTGGCCTCTATTTATAGGTTTCTGCCAGGCTGCAAATGAGGTCGCCCGGCTAGAACCCGCGCTAAAAGAAGCCGCCCGGCCTCTTCTTCTATCGCGTCAGCTTGTTCTAGAAACAAGCAAGGTGGCAGACTGGAAGGCTCTTTCCAGCGAGATCCTGCCAGAATTCTTATTCCTGACAGGTCCTTCCTTGCTCCGAAAGTAATGAAAAGTTCCCGAATCGCCCCTAAACTTCTTGAAAGTTTGCGAAATTTCTAGGACACTTAGAGAAAAGGCTGTGAGCTAGATTTGGGTACTTACAGAAGCCCCTCGACAATGGTACTTGCGAAGCAAGTGGGGTTGTCGATAAAAATGGGAATCCAATATGTTGAACTGCCGAGATGGATTGGGATTGGGTGACCGAAGTGGTCGGATGGCCGAACCTTTGAAAGGCTACCTACGTATCCCAGGGGAATCAAGCCATGATCATAGTTCAGGATCCACTGGGGAAAGGCAAAGGAAGGGAATGACCGATGTGGTCGGATGGCTGAACCTTTGAAAGGCTACCTACGTATCTCAGGGGAATCAAGCCATGATCGTAGTTCAGGATCCACGCTAGACGTTTAAGCAACACGTCTAGGATCCTTGAAGATTTGACGGTTGATGGAGGAGTCACCTGATTGGTTTGAACATTTTGAGGGATCACCTGATTGATTTGAACATTTTGAGGGATCACCTGATTGATTTGAACATTTTGAGGGATCACCTGAAAACTAAAGCTTCTGCGCTATCTCTTTCAAACGGAGATAGAGGGAGCTAAAGCTGGAAACTAAAGCTTCAGCGCAATCTCTTTTAAAAGGAGATAGAGGGAGCTAGAGTTGGAAACTAAAGCTTCTGCGCTATCACTTTTAAACGGAGATAGAGGAAGCTAAAGCTGGAAACTAAAGCTTCTGGGCTATCTCTTTTAAACGGAGATAGAGGGAGCTTAAACTGGAAACTAAAACTTCTGCGCTATCTCTATCAAACGGATATAGAGGGAGCTAAAGCTGGAAACTAAAGCTTCTGCGCTATCTCTTTTATACGGAGATAGAGGGAGCTAGAGCTGCAAACTAAAGCTTCTGCGCTATCTCTTTTAGACGGAGATAGAGGGAGCTAGAGCTGGAAACTAAAGCTTCTGCGATATCTCTTTCGAACGGAGATAGAGGGAGATAGAGTTGGAAACTGAAGCTTCTGCGCTATCTCTTTCGGACGGAGATAGATGGAGCTAAAGCTGGAAACTCAAGCTTCTGCTTTATCTCTTTCAAACGGAGATAGAGGGAGCTAAAGTTGGAAACTAAAGCTTCTGCGCTATCTCTTTTAGCCGGAGATAGAGGGAGCTAGAGCTGGAAACTAAAGCTTCTGCGCTATCTCTTTTAGACGGAGATAGAGGGAGATAGAGCTGGAAACTAAAGCTTCTGCGCTATCTCTTTCGAACAGAGATAGAGGGAGCTAGAGCTGGAAACTGAAGCTTCTGCGCTATCTCTTTTATAGGGAGATAGAGGGAGCTAAAGCTGGAAACTAAAGCTTCTGCACTATCTCTTTCAAACGGAGATAGAGGGAGCTAAAGCTGGAAACTAAAGCTTCGGCGCTTTCTCTTTTAAACGGAGATAGAGGAAGCTAAAGCTTATGCGCTATCTCTTTCAAACAGATATAGAGGGAGTGAGAGTTGGAAACTAAAGCTTCGGCGCTATCTCTTTTAAACGGAGATAGAGAGAGCTAAAGTTGGAAACTAAAGCTTATGCGCTATCTCTTTCAAACGGAGATAGAGGGAGTTAAAGCTGGAAACTAAAGCTTCTGTGCTATCTTTTTTAGACGGAGACAGAGGGAGCTAAAGCTGGAAACTAAAGCTTCTGCGCTATCTCTTTTTGACGGTTATAGAGGGAGCTAACGTTATTCCTTTTGGAGATAACGGGGATTTTTTAGAGACAACGTTATTCCATTTGGAGATAACAGGAATTTAGGAGACAACGTTATTCCATTTGGAGATAACGGGAATTTAGGAGACAAAGTTATTCCATTTGGAGATAAAGGAGATTTTTTGGAGAAATCGTTATTCCATTTTGAGATAACGAAGATTTTTTTGGAGAAATCGTTATTCCATTTGGAGATAACAGGAATTTTTGGGAGAGAACGTTATTCCATTTGGAGATAACGGAGATTTTTTGGAGAAATCGTTATTCCATTTGGAGATAACGGAGATTTTTTTTGGAGAAATCGTTATTTCATTTGGAGATAACAGAAAATTAGGAGACAAGGTTATTCTATTTGGAGATAACGGGAATTTTCGGAAGAAAACGTTATTCCATTTGGAGATAACGGAGAACTAAATGTTCAATTGGAAAGGCCAGGGGCAAAAAGTATAAATTCAGCAATGGGGCGAATAGAGCCGCCCGGCCTGGGATGGAGAAAAAGAGGCTGCCCGGCCTAATGCGCCGTTGCACCAGATTGTTAAAATAGAAGGGAAAATTCAAGCCGTGACCTATTATTGCCACTGCCGTCGAGAGAAAAAGAGAGAAAAGAGAGAAGTTGCCTAGGTTTTTTGAAATCTCAAGCTTCTATCGCTTTCATGGATCAAGGTGGGTACGTGATGCCTCGATAAGCGCGCTGAAATCCATCACAAAATGCGAGGTTGAGGAGAAGGGAATTAGTGAGGACCGACCGAAAATATGATTTTGCGGTGCCTCCTTCTCAGTTTTATCCCGATAAAAGGGATAATAAATCAATGAAGCCTCAATCTATAGGGGTAAGCACTTTCGATTTGTTCAATTTCGTTGATTTTGGTTGATTTTTGATTATTTTTCGAAAGTTAGGGTTAAATTCGAATTTTGGGAATTTTTTTTGGATTTTTTGTGATTTTGTTGGTGATTTCATGCTTTTGGCAATCAATGTATGGAACTAGATATATGGGTAATCATGCATGTGCAATGTTCTTGAAGGAATATGAGTATGACTCATTTTTTAAAAATAAAGTCGGTAAAATAATGTCGAAAGTGGGACGGAGTTCTTGCATGTGCTAAAACTCGATTGATTTCTGATTATAGATACGAGAATGATACTTTGGATGATGAAAAAGATTCATGCATGCTTGTTTGAGATACTGATTTTGTATAAAAAAGGTTTTGTGAAAAAACTGAAATGTTTTGTGTTTGGGAAGGGTATGTGCTCTGGGTGACGTGTTTCATATGATGAAAACGTGTGTTCTATACAAAGGATGCTAGAAAAAATCTTCATGTATGCCTTATTTTGAATTTTGTGCAACAATTTGTGAATATACGCATATTTCTGAGATATGTTGAAGGGTTAACATACCTTTGCTGTGCTTACTTGCAGGAGAGCAAATCACGAGGGCCCACTGAGATTGCGGTGAAATTGTGGGCGAGGATGCTCGACATGAGAAGGGGAGTCATAACCCGAGACAGCTAGTTGAGGCGACGGGTCTCCATACCTTTGTAGGGGCTATTGGTAGGGGGTACATGTGACGAATAAGAGCAAGGGGTTAACCCTGGCTCTTTCTGAGTTTTGGTGGGACACTACCCACAGCTTTCACTTAGATTGGGGAGAGGCTACAGTGACCCCTGTTGATTTTACTGCCATTACGGGCTTGCAGTTTACTGATCGGCCTGTGACCTGGAGAGACCACATCACTGATGCTGAGTTCAGGGATTATGTGGGTTTTGAACTTCGTCTGAAGGGGTTAGGGATGTAGACCCGTCTGGTTGAGATTGAGCTCCTCAGGTTCATTGAGGGCTTTGCTACCAAAGCCATGACTGCTCATCAGCTCTCGAGGGCTTTTCTGTGGTTGACACTATCTGTCACCATCTTTTCCAATTCTGGGACAGTGGCGATGATTTGTTTGCTGGATTCCCTGGATGATCTGGCTTCCGTTGGGGAGATCTCTTGGGGGGAGGCCGGATTGGCCGAGTTGTATGTTCTTTGGATCTGTATAGCCATAATAAGGCGGCTTCCTAGGACTGTTTCTCCTTTGCTTTGGAGGTATTCTCACTCTTTTTTCCGTTGTTTCTTTCTTCTGTATTCTCAAAATTTGTCGTTATCTGTAAGAGAAAATAACCCTTATGTTTTGACACGCAGGTTTGGTTAAGTGAGGTGATCGGGTTCTTTTCATGGAACCAGCAGAGTGATCCTACCATCTTCCCGGCTATTATACGCTGGAGGAGTAAGGCTCGAGACAAGTTCAATACGAAGACCCGGATCACTTTTGATTACAAGATGGTGAGGCCTGTGATCAGCGAGGAAAGTTGTCAGAGGGTGACCTTCTATCCTTGGGGTCGGTATCACGCGGCTCAGATGGGCGATGCCGTGGCTGTGACGAGGCAATGAAGGTGGCTGACGGGGCTGACCTGTGATGTTATTTATTTGGGCGGCCGATTTTCCAGGCAGCATGGTCATGTTCCTCCCTTGGATGCCATTACTCCTTCTGATCCTTCGCCTTTCATGCTGCAGCCCAAGGACTAGCCAGAGGACGAGAGGAACAGGTACAGGGTTGGGTTGGCAGCGGATGATTACTTTGATTATGCTACCCCGTACACCACCTTTGTGGAGGAGCGACTGAGGACGCCACAGAGGTTGGTGAAGGTAGCTGTCGCCCAGGGATACGGAGAGGCACAGCCGACTGATCCACCTGTTCCCTCGACTCATTTGTCCTATGTGGTGAGTGGGGTGCCAAGGAGGCTGATGGTTCCCATCCCTGACACGAGAGAGGCCCAGTTTACTTTGCCTGTTGACATCACTGTAAGCAAACCTTGGATTTCTTTTTCGCCTTTTTCCTTTTCTGTTCATGTTATTTCTGTGATTCTGAATCCTTTTCTTTCTCACAGGTTCCTGCTCGTACCTATGACACTTTGGTGCGGCAGAATAGGGGATGGAAGCAACTGGCTCGGTCCCTCTTGAGGAAGCTGGCTTGTGCCTCGAGGGCTACAGGGAATGCCCAGGAGCCCGAGCGTAAAAGGAGATATGTTGGGGGTGAAGCTTCTTCATCATCAGCCTCGGGACACCCGTCATCTTTGACTTGCAGCGTGCCTCGTGGGCGAGGGCCTAATACCGACTTCCTGGAGCAACTGGCGGAGTATGAACACGTGCTTGTCGGTCTGTCAGATGTGAGCAATGATGAAGACATGATGAGGGACCCCGAATCCTATGAGCTGAGCAGCGACGAGGAGTCTGAAGCTTAGGGTCCTTCTTTTCCCATGTTTAGGTTGGAGAGAGAGAGAAAGGAACAAAACAATTGATGCACGTAAAAATAAAATGATTTGTAATTATTCATATATATATATTTTTTATTTGGGTGCCCAGGGAGCTGGCAAAGACATGTAAATAATTTTTATCTTTTTTTTATTATTATTACTGTTATTACTTGAGCCTCAGGGCGATTTTCTTTGTGGAAATGGGGCAAAAACTGGGCCAAAATGTTTATGGGCTTTTTGGAATATATGAAATGTGTTTGGGAGTGATTTCCTTGCAGGTTTTGAGAAAGTGGGGTGAAAATCCCACTTGGGCAGCAGCTTTGGCTGCTGCATATTTTTTTTCTGCAGCAGCAAATGAGGCCGCCCGGCTTGGTCCAGAGAAAAAAAGGCCGCATGGCAGCTTCTTCCACCTGAACTGATTTTCTGCAAATAAAGCCAATGAAAGGTCTAGAAGCTTCATTTCCGAATTTGGCTCCTCCCATATTGTCTCAAATCATTTCAGAGTAGATTTTTAGTCCAAAAATGATGAATCAAATCGTCGCCATGGAAAAATCGGTTCGATTGCAAAAAGAGAAAAGAGACCATTTTCTTTCCAATCTTCAATCTTGGATGAGGTATAATTTCCAATTTCACAAGGGGCTTTTTGATAAAACTTTCAAGATCAAATCTTTATGGCATTTGAAGGATCTTCCGCCTGATTGGGACCTTTTGAGAGCAGCAATAAGATTTTGGGATATCCGGAGACATGTTTATTCCTTTTCCTACAATGAGATTGTTCCCACTTTTGAAGACTTCAGAGCATTAATGGGGGGTCCGGAAGTCAAGGCTATTTCGATTCCGCTGGCTGGGGGATTATCAGCAATCCCAAAGTTGGCATCTTTTCTACAGATTTCTCCCGAGGAGGCTGCGGGCATGATGAGGGGACCTGATAGGATTGATATTTCTGATGTTTCGGGCAGGTTCATGTCTCCGAATACTGATGGGACCACGATATCTATGGACGCCTTCATTCTCTGTGTATTTTCTTTCTCATTTAATGCTGAGTCGTTTGGAGTGTGCCACAGTGGCCTTTTGGATATGGTCTAGGATTGCAGAGCCGGGAGAGATATCATCCCTTTGATCTTGGGATAGACACTGCACGACATCGACAGGATGGCCAGAGGGGATCTTTTCATGCGATCTGGGAGTCCCGCTCTGTTGACTTTGTGGTTACAGGAGCGGCTCGGGGCTTTACCTAGGGCTTTGCCTACTCATTGCCCCTGGGTGATTTCTCGAAGAGGTGCACCGAGACAGCAGGATCAGGACTGCTGGGAGCTGATGATGGCCCGTCTATCTACTTCGGATATTTGTTGGTGGGTGCCTCACTGGAGGTTGCAGACCCGGAGGACATTTTAGGAGTCCTACATAGTGAGGGTCCCGGGGCTGTCTTGGTCATCTTTCTACATTCCATACTTAGTATCGAGGCAGTTTGGGGCCTTACAGGAACCACTGGATGATTGGAGGGACGTTCGCACCATGGAGGTGGCATCCTTGGATATGATAGATCCCGGTAGCTTCTCCTTTTTCTCAAGGGCATGGATATACGTTGCCTTTCCACCAAGAGCCATTCTCAAGAGCAGGAAGAGTACTATTTTGAACACAGTTTACTTGGATTGGTATGAGAGAGAGATGGGGGCGACTCAGATCATTTTGGGAGAGAGGCGTCAGACCTTACTGGGTGCTGACAGTGACTCTAGCAGGACTCTGAGAGAGGCCGAGGCAAAGGCCGGTCGTCATAACCAGTCAGGTGTCTTAATCAAGGATATGGAAGTTAGATATGAGAGACTGTCGAGAATTCCTCCTCTTACTGAGACTCAGAGGGAGGATATAGAGGCTCATGCCAGGGTACAGAGGGCACTTATTGACACGGGTTTGGTTGAGGCTCTAGTGAGGGCACCTGAGATGAGATAGGCAGGAAGGAGACATACATTATTAAGAAGAAGAGGAAGAACACTCGACGAGGTCGAGGCTGTGGAAAGAAGAATAGGGATGATGCCGCCACTGACGGTTGATAGATTTGAGAGATGTTCTGAGCATCCACTTACTGCTTTGTTTGCAGACACATTAGTTATTTAGGTGTTTTTTTTATTGTATTGTATGTATTTTTCTTCATAGCAGGTTAGGAGAGTCAAAAGGTAGACCGTGCTTGAACTTATCGAGAAATTTTTAATTTGTAAAAAAAACATGGGGTATTATCTTGGAATTATTCAAGACACATTTCATGGAATTTTTGGAAGTTTATTTATTGTTTAGACAGAACCATTTCTGGCTGCCTACGTTCCCCAAAAAAGGACTAAGGGGCTCAGGTCTCCGTAGATCAACCTTAGTGAACTTTTATATATATATATATATATATATATATATATATATATATATATTTGGTGCAACCCTGTCTTCTGCCTAAACCGCCCTTTTCAGGGTTTTCAGCCTAGCTGGGTATTACTCTTTTTGCACTCTATTTTTTTTTAAACATAATAACGACGAAGCTTGTCACCGTTGACAGGGTGAACGAAAGGATTGCCATCCAGGTCCGCAAGTTTCATTGCTCCTCCTGATAGTATCTTTTGTACCACATACGGGCGATCCACACAGGTTCCCATTTACCTAGAGGGTTGTCTCTGGTAGGGGGTTTCTCTTTCAGAACCAAGTCTCCTTCCTTGATGTCCCTGGTTTTGAACTTTTTGTCGAATGCCCTAGTCATTCATCTCTGATAGGCTCGAGTATGTTCCATTGCTTTTAATCTGCTTTCATCAAGCAGGACGAGCTCATCATGCCGACTGCGTAACCATTCAACTTCATTAATGCCGTTTTCCAAAAGAACTCTTAATGAGGGAATTTCCAACTCTACAGGCAGCACTGCTTCCATTCCCTAAGTCAAAGCAAAAGGGGTTTCTCCCGTGGCTGTTCTGACAGAGGTTCCGTAGCCCCAGAGTGCTAGATGTAGTTTCTCGGGCCAATCACGACCGCGAGTGGTCATCTTACGGATGATTCTCTCAAGTGTCTTGTTTGCAGCTTCTACTGCTCCATTGGTCTGAGGCCTGTACGGGGATGATTTATGGCGGGTGACCTTGAATTCTGACAACAATTTATCGCAATCTCCTTCAAAGTGTGTCCTGTTATCTGAGATGATCTTGTTTGGCACCCCATATCTGCACATGATGTTCTCTTTGATAAATTGAGCAACCTTTTGATGTGAGGACTTTATAGGACTTTGCTTCCACCCATTTTGTGAAATAATCAACTACTACTAACTCAAATTCATGCCCATTACTTTCGGCTGGGGCTATCTTCCCAATTACGTCAATACCCCAGGTTGTGAACGGCCAGGGGGTCGTCATGCAGTACAAGTCATGAGGTGGGAGATGCTTGAGGTTGGCAAATCGTTGGCACTTGTCACACTCTCGAACATGTTGAATACAATCTGTTTCCATGGAGATCCAGTAGTAGCCCATTGTGAGGATAACTTGCATTAATGCTCTGGCATTCATGTGAGGATCGCAAGGACCATTATGGACTTCGCTCATTAGCTCTTGGGCTCTTTCTTTGGTGACACACCGCAGGAGTGGTCCTTGGTACCGTTTTTTGTACAGATCGTCTCCTAAAATGACATAGTGAGAGGCTAGTCGCTTCAAAGCTTGCAAACTTTTGGCCCTGATGCCTTCTTTCAGATTACCTTCTTCGTCTCTGAATGTTGCTTCCCCATTTTTGAGAAACTGATAAACTTGATTGTACCAAGGTTCCTCGACGGTTTCAGGTCTCATTTCTATTTCACATAAGAAAGCTGGTATTTCCCTCCTACCCACTCTGAATGGTTTACTGCCTTTCCCTCGGGGATTTCTACCAGTGAGGCTAGAGTAGCCAAGGCATCTGCAAATCTATTCTTGTCTCTTAGCAGATAATGGAAGGTCACTTCTTTGAACTTCCCTGTCAATTCTTCCGTATGGGCATGGTACTTATGTAGGTGAGGGTCCACATTCTTCCATTTGTTTGAGACCTGGTTAATGATCAGGGCTGAGTCCCCGTAGACCTCGAGTTCTTTATCATTTCTTTCCAACGCGGCCTCTAGACCAGCTATACAGGCTTCATACTCCGCTGCATTGTTTGTGACAGAGAAATTCAGCTTGATGGCTAAAGGCGTGTGCTCATCTTTTGGGTCTACCAACAACATTCCTATGCCATTTCTCCTTTTGTTGGCAGCTCTGTCGAAGAAAAGTTTCCATCGATTCTCGGTTTCAAAAACGAAAATTCCTTCATCCGAGAACTAGGGTTCGAGGCCTCGGTCCTCATTACTAGGGAAATTTGCCAGATGATCCGAGAGTGCTTGACCCATAATTGCCTTTCTTGTTACATAATTGATGTCAAACTCTGCCAGGAAGAATGACCATTTTGCCAGGCGCATTGAAAGGGAAGGTTTATCGAAGAGATACTTAATAGGGTCCATTTTTGAGACCAATATCACCGAGTGAGCCTGCATGTAGTGTTTCAGTTTCCCATTTACCCAGACCAGTCCTGCACATGTCTTTTCACACGCCGAGTAATTAAGCTCACTCCCTTGCAACTTTCGGCTTACAAAGTAAATGGCATTTTCTACTCGAGAATCTTTCTTTTCTTGGGCTAGCATAGCCCCAACTGCCCTGTCGGTGACCGTGGGATAGAGCAGGAGGGGTTTCTGTCCATGCGGGGGGCATAGTATCAGAGGATTCACTAGGTATGCCTTAATTTTGTCTAAGGCATCCTGGCATTCTTCATTCCATTCCGTATCTGCATTCTTCTTCATAAGCTTGAAGATGGGCTCACACATGGTTGTCAGCTGATTAACAAAATGACTGATATACTGTAGTCTACCCATAAAGCTCTTGAATTTTGTCTGGGATCGAGGTGGCCTCATGTCCATAATAGCTTTGATTTTTCGAGGGTCCGCTTCAATTCCTCGCTCTGTGACCATATACCCAAGTACTTTTCCTCTTGTCACTCTGAAGGTGCACTTTGCAGGGTTCAGCCTCATGGAATGCTTCCTTAATCGCTCAAAGAACTTACGTAGATCAACAAAGTGTTATCCGTCTGTGCTTTTGGAATGGATAATCATATCATCGACGTAGGCCTCAATTTCCTTGTGGATCATGTCATGAAAAAGCGCAGTTGCTGCCCTCTGATAAGTAGCCGCAGCATTCTTTAATCCAAAAGGCATCACCGTGTAACAGTATGTTCCCCATGGTGTGGTGAAAGCTGTTTTCTCCTGGTCCTCTTCTGCCATCTTGATTCGGTTGTAGCCAGCAAAACCATCAACGAAAGACTTGACTTCGTAGTTGGCTGTGGCGTCCACCAAAATATTTATGTTCGGCAACGGGTAGCCGTCTTTGGGACTGGCTTTGTTTAGATCCCGGAAATCTACACAACAGCGTACCTTCAAATTTGCTTTGGTTACGGTCACAATGTTTGCCAACCAGGTCGGGTATTCAATGACTCTGATAAAGCCAACACGGAGCATCTTTTCCATCTCCTCTTTGACTTGCAGAGACCATTCTGGCTTGATTTTCCTCCGTTTCTGTTTCACGGGCTTGGCACCAGGTGTCAAAGGAATCATGTGTTCTACAATTGAGCTGTCCAACCGCGGCATGTCCTTGTAAGACCAGGCAAACACATACACATACTCTTTGAGAAGGTCAATCAGTTGGTCTCGTTCGGCCTCCTGGAAGAAATTCCCGATCTATGTCTCTTTAGGTTCTTTGATAGTACCCAGGTTAACACTAATTAAAACCTCCTCGGCAGCTTGGGCACGGTTTTCCTTCTTATCAATAACCTGCTTAAAGATTTCTTTAATGTATTGTTCATTTAGTGTGTCTGCATCTTGTTCAAATGAATCATTATTAACTGTTGTTAAATTGTTAGTTAATTTATCATTTATTAAGTTGGCAATAAGGGGATACTCAGAAAGATTTATCATTTCATTTAAGGCGAATGGAAAGATTACATTGGCGACACATTCGTAATCTTCAAGCGTAAGGCCGTCAGACAACTCAGAGGACTCGAACTCAAAGACTCCCGACTCTATAGTACGAATGACAGGGTGTTTGACAGGACTATACATAGAGGGACAGGGGACCAATCCAAGCTCTGTGATCATTTGCTGTCGGCTGGCTATTGGGCCTGAAAATGTCTCCCAGTTCTTCAGTGGCATCTCTGTCTTAGTCATTAGGGTGCGGGGATCAAAAGGTTCTTCATCGCCATTCCCAATTACGGCAACTGTCTCGTCATCTGAGCTGAAGTCGATCAAGTCGGGAATCCGTATTTCTTCCTCAAACAGCTTCTGCAATGCCGGTCCATTATCCTCACTACTAGCAATTTCTACTCGGCTGATCTTTGGGAGAGCTAGCTCAAAGGTGGTGTAAGTACCCAAATCCGGATCGTCAAAATCCGTTAGAAGTTAACCGGAATCCGTTAACTGGCCCGCTCCAGGTTAACCGAAACCCGTTAAGCTCCCCGTTGCCAAGCCAACGAGACGTCCCGGGACTGCCCCGAGCATCCCAATGTCAAAGCGTACTTAACACACGTCGTCGCACGTAAAAGTACGGCTTTCCCTGAAAAACGCACTTTCCGGCACTTTTCGGGGGCGTTTCGGACATTTTCCGGACTGTTATTTAAAAAAGGGACAAAACCAGGGCCCGGGCACGAACTCCCACAAGGCCTGGTGACTCTTGGGACACGTGGCACGCATGCCACCTCCCTCTAGTCACCCTTCAATCAAAAATCAAAGAGAAAAGACTAAAATACCCCTGGTATGCAGTCCAAGTCCGGCCGGACTCTTTTACAGACTCTCAGAAATCGCCAGCAAGTCCCTCATATTTCCAAAGATTCACAAAACCCCCCTGGATTTCAAGCTATGTCCGGCCGGACTCATACTGAAATTTCACCTATAAATACAAGGGCTGTTAAAGCCATTTAGGACAACAAAAAAATACCCCCTTTCACCAAAAACCCCATGGCATAAACTGGTTTCACCTCCCCCCGAGCCCCGATTTTACCTCGTTTTGCGTGAAAACTCCATATTTCGATCAAATACGACCCCCACCACCTCAAAACATCGTTCCAAACACACTTCCGTATCCGGTATACACCCCTCGAGTCAAAGGAGTCGACCCTAGCCATAGGTATAATTCCCTCTCCTTAATCTCTCGTTCCATCTCGGTTTACGCCCCAGTCGCTACAACTGTTTCGGACGAACATTACCGAAATATAGACGCCTCCGTCTAACGGGGTCCGATATGTTTTAGCCCCTAGATCCTCTTCTGTTCCCGTAAGAGAAGTAATCTCGGGTTAAAACGGCGTTCCGGCCCCATTCCGTTTTAATTTCTGTCATTTAATTCCTGTCATTTACAACTCCGGATCGTTTGATCCGTCGAACGTCATTTACATTTCTTGCAACTTTACAATTCCGAGCTGTTTGGCTCGTCGATCGTCATTTACAAATCAGGATCATTCGATTCCGTTGACACCGCATTTAAATATTGTCATTTACAAGTCCGACCCGTTTGGCTCGTGATAGTATTTACTTTTCAAAGTCCGAATCGCAACCCGATTCGTCGATCGCATTTCATTTAATACGTTTTTTTTCCCGTAAAAAATAGTTAACAATGTAATGCCCGGTTTAAAACCGGAGTTCGACCTTCGAACTCTCTTTCAAAATGCGCAAAATGACGTTTGGCATCCAAACGCTCATCTTCAAACTTAAAAGCCGACTTTCGATACTCAAAATCATTTAATACGTTTTTCCCGTAAAAATCGTTAACAATGACATGCTCGGTTCAAAACCGGAGTTCGGCCTTCGAACTCTCTTTCAAAACGCGCGAAATGACGTTTGGCATCCAAACGCTCATCTTCAAACTCAAAATCCGACGTTTTACATTCAAACGCTCTTTTCTTAAAAGTCAACATTTGACACTTAAGTTAAGCAGTTAAAATCAGCACTCGCGCCACTTTTCCTAGAACTTCCAAAACCGACGTTTGTCATTCAAACGCTCGTCTTTTCAAACAAGATCACCTAATCAACGTTTGACATTCAAACCAAGATTAAGCTTGTCATTCAAGCCCCCATTTCAAAATGCAAACACACACACACGCACACGTTTTCGAGAAAGGTAGAAAGACTCGTCATACGAGGCGTTTCGGGTGATCTCGTAATACTCTTCCCGAAACGTAACGTGACCTCCGAACCTAACAATCTCTGGTACTAAAAAAGCTTTTTACTCGTTTTTGCTACCAATAAAAATGATCCCTGTTTTCAAAAAAGCCTTTTCCTAAGTTTTTGCTACCAATAAAAACGACACCATTTTCAACCAATAGCCTTTTCTCAACATTTTGGGCTCAAAATACAAAAACCGCGTGGCGACTCCTCTCACTTCCCGAAAAGCGAGGTCTCAGACACCAACCCTCCGCGAAAGACAACCGCATTTCGCCACGCGCGAAATCCCGGGTAATTTCAGTTGGCGACTGGGGATCAAGGATACTTTTTTAAAAACTGCCGACGTTTTCAAAAAAAGCCTTCCGTGTGGGTCAAACTTTCGTTTACCCTTCCTCATTTTCATGTGCGTGTGTTACTTTAAAACTCGAACGGTTTTTCTTAAAGGCATTACATTGTCGTCTTTTCAAAATCATACCATGTTTGTGCATCCCCATTCATGTTTGATCTTCATGCTATCTTTTGAACTGCACATCAAAATTCTTTAAGACACATTCTGAAAAATCTCTGTTTTACTCAGAAAAAAAAAGAATTTTAGTGACCGCACACTACTCGCACTTGCTGCCTCGGTACACCGCACTTCACGTGCACTTGCTGCCTCGGTACACTACACTATGACCCGTAACCCGGGATGGCCTTATCAGTTGCACCTCGGTTAGTCTGCCAGACACCTTTCGAGGGCACACGGGGTCGTCCCAAACATCCCATCCTAGCCCGTGTAAGCCATGCACTCTTTGTGTCACACTTCGTCCAAGACCCCGGTTGGTTTTTGGCTTAGTACGTGTCATAAAGCCTAAGTGTATGCTTTTTATGCCGGGTTCCGTCACGAGTCAAGCTCGAAAGATTGAGAACCCAAGGTCGTTCCCGACCCCAAGTCTTGAGCTTTTCAGCCTTGACTTTGACGCGGAGCTCTGCCGAAAAATATACGCGAAGGTTCAATGTGACATCGTGTCACCAAACCCTCATCGTATGCACCGTGCCAGCCACAACTTGGCCAATGCCAAAAGCTAAGGCCCCTCGCGCAAGCGAGTCAGGAGAGTTCATGCCGAAATTTTGGCACGATCCCCGCCTTAACTTAAGGACGTTGACTTCGATTGTGGCCCGCGCGTCACATACGTTGGAAGTTTGCGTGATCAGCTAGCCTTAAGTTCACTTTTTCTTTTGTCGGTGGAACTCGCTTGCCTTATAGGATCCCTGCTCGGGATTGTCCATCCCGAGAAAGTGATATACAAATGGAAACTGGGGCTTATAAGCGTAGTGATGAGATCCACTGATTAGAGCTCTAGGATTAGTTGCGAAAAAGAAGACACACTCTTTTCCAACCGATTATGACTCTGAGAAAACGCGTTTTAAGTAAACATTAATCGGTAACTGCACATTGCACAAGCCCGAAACCTTGAGCCAAATACCCTTTTCCGAAGCCTAAACCCTGCCTTTCGTTCCTGCAGGCGACGCGTAAAGTGGTTCAGATTTCCGGGTCAACGCCTTGCCAGAATCACAGTTACGGTAGCGTCAGACAGTTCTTCAGTTCCCTCAGTTCCCTCAGCCAGAATATCTGACATTTCTAGCTCACCGAGAAATCGTGACGGGGACGGACCCCCGCCACCGGTAACAGATATGACTTTGGAAGAAGCCATCCGGGATTGTGAGGTTCACAAGAGGCAGAAAGAAGATCAGCATAATTTCGTGGTACAGCTTCTGAAAGAGCGAGGTATAGCAGCTTTCCCCCAGTCAGACGGTACTTTCGTCCTGGTCGAGGATGACGATTCCCCGAAACCAGTTCCTCAAACCTTCAACCAGGTTCCTCCCCCGCCAACTTACGGGATTCCTTCGAACCAAGGAAACAGCCGACCTAGGCTTCACGTTGCCACCTCTCAGGGCAACCCTGCCATATATGGCCAGGCCAGTGCTACTCTTGTTACCCAGTACCACCAGCGCACCGCTGGACCATCTCAGACAGATTCCAATATCCCTCAATACCCTCCTGGGTTCATCCCATTGCCTATACACGAATCCCAAAACACCGGGGACAAACCCCGATACAGTTCAGAAAAGCCCCCCATATATCCACATATATCAAGCCTTCCACCTCCAATCACTATTGCTCACGTGGTAACACCCGTCGCCGAGCCTCACAGTCCACCACTGGACCCAACCTTAGCCTGGATGGTCGAACAGATGAAAGACCTGAAAGCCACCATGAGCAGCTCAAAGCAAGAAACGCTCAAGTCCACAGATCCGGGAATGGTAACGCCTCTCCCTGCCAAGTTCAAAATGCCGGAGATGGACCGATTCGATGGAACCAAATGTCCACAAACGCATGTCGACACCTACGTTCTCGGCATGAGAGCGAAAGGAGCAACCCTCCAGCAAATGGCCGACCACTTCCAGCGTACGCTCAAAAGTTCAGCGTCATGATGGTTTCTGAGAGTCAAGCCTGCGGATCGCCACACCTGGGATCAGATCAGTAACTTCTTCCTGGAACGGTACAGATCCAACTTGGAGTGGGAAACAAGTCGTGAGGACTTAATCACCACTGAGCAGAAAGCAGATGAAAGCGTCGGAGAATTCTACAAGAGGTGGAGTTGGAAACTCTCCGAAATCATGGAGCCACTCTCCAAGGATGAACAGATGCGGATCTTCAAGTCCTGCTTAAGACCGTCCATCAGAACTCTCATCAGTCATCATTTCTTCCCAGATCTCCGGGCCATGGTCAATGCCGGCTCACAGTTCGAGAAGGATCTCAAGGAAAAATTGGCTACTGCACAGCCATACAGATACCGATCAGCAGTTGCATTCAATCCCGCACCGGCCCCCGGCAAAGGGAAAGATACGTCTGTCAACTACATTCATCAGGGACAGCAGTCGGGCAACAGAAACCCCGTCCCGCAAAGCAGCAATTCTACACAGAAGCAGCCTGCCGTACACTTCGACATGTTTGACATACTATTGAGCAAGATGCTGGAAGGGTTAATCAAGGAAGGTCTCCTTAAACCCGTTGCAAATTACAAACCCAAGAATCCCGTAGTCAACGCTGACAAGAGCAAGTACTGCGCCTTCCATCAGTATCACGGCCACACCACCGACAATTGCGTGGGGTTACGATACGAAATCCAGAACTTGATAGAGGAAGGAAAATTGGAGCGTCCCCGTGGACCCAATACAGTCGGAAATCCTTTCCCGAACAACAAAGTGTGAATTCCATTGAATGGGTGCCCAAGAAGATTGCCGCAGAGCCAGTTTCTCTGCCTCTTCCAGCCGGGTCCTCATCAAATGTCCACATCAGCCACGATGTTTATGACTGCTCCGCCTGCCTGGAGTACGAGTCCCAAGACATGGTCCGGAGCAATCCTCCGAGAAAACATAAGAAGAAGTCCTCTCAACAGAAACTGAGAGAAAGATACGAAGCTGGAGATACCAGTGTGGGTACACTCGGAGAGCCATCCAGGAGGTTCGACTACTACGTACTCTACTCCAGCCAGTCCTCCCTTCCTCCAGGCCATGCAGCTTTAGAGCAGACAAAGGGAAAGCCGAAAAGTCCCGCCGACAACAAAGTTCAGACCTTGGGACACCGGAATACCTCGCATCTTAGTAATCTTACCGTACGCCGAAGCCTAACCCCCGCGGATCGCCCAAGTTTCAATTTGTCCAAAGAGCACGGACCGGCAAAGGAAGATCAAAGTCAGCTTGGCACTCGCACTCGATCAACGTGCTAACCAAGGGCGGCAACCGCCATAAACAGCCTCAACACAATCCCGAGGCTCCAGCAAAGGCTTTACCTCGCAAGAGGAAAATAGGAAATGGATGGCTTGATGACTCTCCTTCTCCGGATAGAGACCAGATCTACGATTCCCGACTGTATGGCAGTATGATCACGTTCTGTGACGAAGACCTGTCGAGAGATGCCTCGGGGCACAATGAAGCTCTGTACATCACTCTCAAACTCAACACCATATCACTCCCCGGAGTATTGGTAGACAACGGGTCAGCCGTTAACGTTCTCCCTCTCAGCATGATGCGAGCCCTACGCATCAACGAAATCCACTTGATTCCGTCAACCCGGACTATCAAGGCCTACGACAAGACGCCTCGCCCCATCCCGGGACGTGACTCGAGCTCGGTTCGAAACCCAAATGGTGCCAAAGAAAATTCCACGTGATGGACATTCCATCCGAATTCACGCCTCGTTGGGACGCCTGCTACATCACATGAAAGCCATAGCTTCCACTCTCCATCAGGGTGTCAAGTTCATTAACCGTCAGGGAGATCTTGAAGTCATCCGAGGAGACAGCTTCTCATAGGAAACGAAGCCGAGACAAGAGCCTAAGCGTGCCCGCACTGTGCACCGGGCTACCTCCTTCAAATCAACCAAGGGACTATCGGGCAAATCTCATCGTAATCCTCGCAGTCCTGAGATGCTAACTATGTCAACGTACTCGAGCAAAAGTGCACTCCTGAAGGTCCGATACATCAAGTTCAACCGTCAAGTTTCCAACATTTGGAGTGCGACTGGAAAGAAACACCGAGCATCGCCATGATGCGGGCACATAAACCCCGTCTCCAATCGGAGATTTGTCGCATTCTTCAAGCCAACTCTCTCGGCCCCGCCAGCGAAGAGATTTTCGTGATAAAGGTCAACAAGCACCGTCATACTCGTGATGAATGCATGGAAGTCGTATGGGATGTCCTCCACGAGGAACTACCCGCCGAACACCTTTTCTCCAAATAAGGGCATGATGTTTTCCTAGCAGCCTCCAAAGAACGCAACAGACGCAATACGCCCTACGTTTGGGTTGAGCCGTCGACGGCGACGAATCGTGACTCTCCGGAGTCGAGGATGCGGCGTAACTCCGCAAGAGGATCCCTACATTCATATGCTCGCTTTGAGGACGGCACCCGCTTCCGATGATGTCACCTACGACAAGGGCTCCAACACCATGGAGATTGTCAAGCTCAACGTCCAAGACATGCAGCCTTATCCGACAATTGGAAGCAACCGGTTGACACGACAAAGAACCCTCTCGATCAAGTGATCGACGACGACTTCGTCAACATCATCTATTCCGTATATCCCGATGATACCAAGGATCCGGTCCTCATTATCGATTCTCGCAACGCCAAAGTCACCTCGACGACCGCCCGCTCATGGTAAACGAGGCCCCGGCCAATCGAGCTCGAGCTCCTCATCACTTCCGACTACCACTCTGGCTGCAACCGGCCCGTGCCGTCGCCAAGCTTAAAGCCACAAGCGCCGCCAAGGCCAAGGGCAACAAATAAGGAGACAAAGCTCCTCACCCCGCTACAAATCCGATCAACTCGAACGCTTCCGGCAGCCCACCCCGAAACATCTCGCAAAGGTCTTCCCCCGCAAGACAGTAGCCGCCTTCCGACATTGAAATGACCATCTCAAAGATCAACATGCTCCAGCTTTGATTCTCGCTCCCACTGTCACGCCACGGATTCGTACATCCCGCCAAAGAACCGCTAGCCCTCGATAGACTTGGCGATCCAACGAGATCACGAGACTGCCAACATCGCAATTCAACACTCCCGTTTGTTCAATCAAGCGTATATGGGCGAACTTCTTGGTAGTCGAGATCAAGGAAGGCCGCATGGAATGTCCTGCACCCGACTTCCTTCGTCAACATAATCCAAGTGTTTCCGCCATTCGGAGATTTGGATGTGATCACAGCTGACACTAGTCGACGGCGCGCACCTACAGAGAATGTTTAGCTCTCGCAAGGAAGGCCCTCATGGAACTAGCCGCTCAAGAGAACCGCTCTCGGGACGAAAACCAAGCTCAAAAGACCCACATGGACCAAGCCCTTAAAGTGTCACAAGCAGCCTGTACGTAAAGCTAGAGGCCACTCTAGACCGCCCGACCTCAAGGGTTTTGCTCACGGCAACTTCCTCGACTACCGTCTCGTTCTCATCCAACCCCTCTCGCCAAACGAGGGTGGCCAACGGTCCCGATGACCTAGGAGATGGAATGGCACAAGACAAAGAATACCTAACCACACAAAGAGAAGGGTACTCGCTTATCTCCCCGAGAAAAGCAAGTTCTCTCGTGAAAGCAACGACGAAGACGATGAAACCATTCTCTTCCATGCCGTATGAAGTCAACAAAACCGAATCCCAAGGGTCCCGGGAGGATGGAAACGGATCATTTCCGCACTCAAACTAAAAGGCCAACTCGAGGAGGAAGGTCTATTCAAAAACAAGAGAAAGATGGAAATTCATCTCGAGCAACTACTCGTGGAGATTCCACACATGCGCATTCGCTACGTAAAACGATCAACCGGGTCAAAGCAGCTACATGGGCATGTAAGGGATGTTCGGGAAGCCGTTTACTCACCTTCCGACATACCCGCCACTCGATAAGGCGTAAGGGAAAGCTCTCCCCGATGGAAGTTTATCTAGACTGCCGCACGCAGCTCAAAGGAAGCACCGGCTATTCTCACATGGGAAGAAACGCAGCACTAACTCTCGACGCAGCTCGCCGCAAGAAAGTTGATCCGCGCCAAGAGTGGAGGAAAACTAGCAAACCATGAATATCGCCAAGCCCAACCTGCAATGCCCCGAGTATGCTCAAGAAGAAGGAAAGGAGCGCGGTATACCGTGAAGAGATCAAGGAGACTGTTCGCCTGAACCAAGAACTCTCCAACCTCCCTGAGGGTCGAACGCACGCTCAAGCTGCAACCACTGTTGTACATTGATGTTCGAACAACTGTGGCAATCCATAAACTACCTCCCCACGGAGGCACCCAAACCAGTATCCTGGGATAGAATCCTGAAATATGCCGAAGCCTCAGGAAACTCATCTACGATCAATGAATTGAGGGAAGACATATGGCCCTATGCTACGAGGAATCCTCCTCTGACTATGGCTCAACTCAGAGTGGCCTGTTCAAAAGGAACCAAACCTGATGTCAGCGTCCTGACCCGATCGGGTCAAATCCATACATCACCACCTAAGGCCACCAAAAAGCCGACGGAGCCAGAACCGCAACTCGGCCTGCCCAAAGACGCAAGTTCCATGAAAGAGGACCCGATCCTCACTCAGCCAAGCGTACCTGTGCGAACATTTACCTCGTCCCCGCTCACATCCTCATATCCTCACAAGCTCAAGCTAGAGGAAAGTCCGGCCCGTACCATGGTCCCCTGTGGACGCAACCCCGCACGAAGTCATTCGATGATCGGCAACATCCACTACGGCAACATTATCACTCTTCACGTATTTGGACCTTCCAAAATTTGGGGCCGATCACAATGAGCCACTCTACATCACAAACACTGACGAGCGTCGCCTTCCCCGCGTGTTGGTAGACGGAGGTTCCGAATGAATGTCTTGCTCCGCCAAGATGATGGACCCGCTGACATCAAGCCCACAGATCCAAGCCTTCACCCACACCGCCAAGGCCTATGACTCTACTTCCCGCATGGGCTTCTGGGTTGCTACTCTTAATATCTCGGTTCGGCAAGCTGATGATCCCCACCGAATTCCAAGTGTCGACATTCCAATCACTTTCACAGCCCATCCCGGGGCGTCCCCGGCCGCATCAAATCAATGGCGTGGCATCCACCCTTCACCAAAGGCCTCAAGTTCATGCAAGGCAACGAGCTAACCACGCCTACGGCGACAAATGTCACCACCGAGGGGACCAAAGCACCAACGACATTCCAAAGGTTAGAAATCAAGCATAATGACGATATGGCATTAATCGGATTCACTGAGACCTCCAAGATCCAAATATGCAACGTGGACCTTCCACTATTCTCAAGACAAGATTCCTCCCGCCATGAAGATGATGAAACTCATGAACTTCATCCCTGTGACGGGGCTCGCAAAGGTTACAAGGCCAACACCAAGTCATTGAAGTCAAGGACCACACCACGGTCCAGGGCTCGCTATGTGCCAACACCGCCGACATCGTGGAAAAGCAAAAGGCTCGCCCGCACCAAGGCAAGAGCCGCAAAAGGGGAACCTCCGACGGCACACCCAACCTCCAACCTTACAGCTTCGACCTCGCTCATTACTTCACCAAGGGAACCGACAGCAGTAACCGAGGGGACCGACAAGGGAACCAACAGAGAACCGAGGGGACCGGACAAGGGAACCGACAAAGCAGAATCGAGGGAGCCGACAGCGGAACCGACAGTAACCGAGGGGACCGACAATGGAACCGATGAAGATGAGAAAGAAGCAGGATAGTCAACACAGAGACTACGTAAAGGATGGAACAGCTAGCACGGACCTCAAGCGTTTCAGAGGACTCAAGGCTAATCCGATAAGGGGAGCGTTCTCGACATCACCGCTCTACCTGACCAACCGCCACCACAAACCCAAAGACGAGTACACATTCAAGGGAATCCTGCACTGGAAGAGCAACTCAAGGTACTCTTCACGGGAAACAGATTGTTCGGATCACCCGCCGAGGCCACATTCGAGACAAGAACTCCAAAGCGTAAGGAACCGTAATTCATAGAAGACGCTCTCAAAGGACCAAATTTCTACGTAGTCTTTTTGAAGAAGTCATGGAGGTGCCAAACCCGATTGACTCCGGGCTCCGAAAACAAGATGATCGCCATGATTGGGACAAACAGTAAGCCAAGCTTCTCGATCCCCGAACCCTCATCAAGCATCCAAGAATGCCACCGAAGAACCGGGTAACTTTCACCGACCAAGGGCAAGCCAGTAAATGGAAGACAAGCCGGGCCTCGCACCCACATCTCCCTAAACCCGGCCTCAAACCCTCCGAGCCGCCTCCTGTAAAAGTCCAGCCCCTTCCGAGTCGTCCAACGGCCTTACGCCTAAGACTATGATAATGTAGCCAACCATGTATTTCCGTTCTCGTTTAATGAAAAGTCTCGACCTTTCTGAGTATCCTCTCATTGCCACTTTAACAACCGATAAGTTAACAAACAACTTAAAAGACGTTAATAACTCAATTGATAAAGAAGCGCATACATTAAATGAACAATACATTAAAGAAGTTCTCAAGCGTGTAGTTGACCAAGAGGACAACCGGGCCTAAGCCGCCGAAGAGGTTATGACCAAAGTGAACTCCGGGGTCCGCGCAAGAGCCTAAAGAGACACAAGGGCGCTTTCTTCGCCGATGCGTAAAAGAAGCCCCGATAAGCCTCCTCCGGAGTATGTTGACGTGTTCGCCCGGTCATACCAGACATGCCAGACTCGATCCTCGATCGTGGAGCACATTCCCCGGATCCGTAATCCAAGCCCGTCAAATGTAAGCCGCGCAAGATCAAGCCGTGAGTGGTCCTTGCAAGTTAAAGAAGAGATTGAGAAAATGCTCCGAGTTGGTTTCATCGTAGTGATTAAATACCCGACCCGGCTCTCCAACATCGTGACGGTCACCAAGGCCAATGGAAAGGTCGATGTCGTGGTGGATTTCCGGGATCTCAACAAGGCCATCCCTAAAGATGATTTCCCACTACCTAACATCGACATGCTAGTCGACACCACGGCAAATTTTGAAGTAAAATCCTTCGTGGGATGGGTTCGCCGGATACAACCGTATCAAAATGTCCGAGGAAGATCAAGCCAAGATCGTTTCACACTCCGTGGGGGACATATCAAGCTACACGGCCATGCCGTTCGGTCGAAGAACGCCGGGGCTACTTACCGGGCAAATGCCCACTTCCATGACATGATTCACAAAGAAATCGAAGTATATGTCGACGACATGATCATCCACCTGCAGGATCGACATGCACACATGACAGATCCGAGAAAGTTCTTCAATAGACTCGTAAAGCACTCCATGAGATTGAACTCGCAAAGTGCACCTTCGACGTCAAGCGTGGCAAGGTACCGGGGTACATGGTTACGTAAAGAGTGTATCGAAGCCGATCCCAAGAAAATCAAGGCCATCATCGATATGAAGCCGCCGCACTCGGCGTAAGTGAAAGAGCTTTATGGGAAGACTTCAAGACATCGCCGTTTCATCAACCAAATGACATCTCTCTCGCGAGCCAATGTTCAAACCGATGAAGAAGAATGCCGACATCAAATGGGACGCCGAGTGCCGATGCCTTTCGAGAAAATCAAGACATACTGTGAATCCCCCACCCCCGTGCTCCGCCACATGAAGACAAGCCACTACTCCCGTATCCGACAAGCAATGTACACGTCAATCGGAGCAATGCCGGCACAAGAACAAAGATTCCAAAGTTGAGCATGCAATCTACTTCGTAAGTTTCCAAGCTTCAAGGAAGTGAACTCACTACTCAAAGATTAGAGAAAACTTGTACCGCCTTGGTATGGGTAGTCGGGAAACCGAAACACTACATGCAGCCACATTTAGTTCTCTTTGGGTCTCCAAAATGGACCCCGTCCGATATCTCTTTGACAAGCCATCCCCGTCAATGCGACTAGCCAAGTGGTCATTCTTCCCGCCGAGTTCGACATCAAGTACATGGTCGAAAATCAACAAAGGGCGCAGTAATGGCATCACCGCCGTACTTCCCAAGCAAAGGAACCCAAGGGTCCCGATCCGCAGCTCCTGACGACGGAATCTTTCTCACTCGACAAACGCAAACCGCCGGCAACTCTTCTTCGATGGGGCAGCCAACAAGAAGGGGAATGGTATTGGAATGCTCCTTGTCGATCCCAAGGACGAGCACACTCCCATAGCCATCAAGCCGAATTTTGAAACAACCAACAATGCAAAGCAGAATATGAAGCTTGTGCAAAGCCTGTCTCGGAAGCCGCCTCGAGCGCAACATCTCGTAACCGGAAGTATACGAGACTCAAAGATTGATCATCAATCAAGTATCCAACAAATGGAAGACGGTAGATTCTGGCCTCCTAAGTACCACGCGTACATGGAGGAGCTCATTGCTCGCTCAAGGACATCTCTTTCCACTATTTGCCAAGAGACAGAACCACTTCGCAGATGCCCCGGCAACCTCGCCTCTTGTCGAAATTCCCGATGGGAAAAGCAAGAAACCCTCGTAATAGGCAGACGGAAACACCCGCCTATTTCGTGAGATCGAAATAAAAAAGAAACGATCGACGAACCCCGGTACAATCAAATATACCAAGCACTCCAAAACGGAGAAGCTTCCTTCACAAATGAAGATGGAAAATACAAAGAAGGGATCAAAGCCAAAACATGATGGCATTAAAATGCCCGGCATCCCATTTCGTCATTCTCGAGGGCTATGTTGTACAAGAAGCGCCACCAAGGGCCACTCCTTCTGTGTAAACAAAGAAAAGCCAGCGAGCTAATGAACGAAGTTCACAACGGAACCCGCGGTCCGCATACATGAACGCCCGAGCATTGACACAGATCATTCTCCGTATGGGATACTATTGGATATCAATGGAAACAGATCGCATCCGCTTCGTCCGAAGCCGCGACAAATGTCAACGGTTCTCCAACCTCAATCACATCCCTCCTCATGAACTCTATTGCATGACTACACCATGGCCTTTCGCCACATGGGAATCGACATCATCGGCAAGATCACTCCACCAGGGAGCAATGGTCACGAGTTCATTCTAGTCGCAGTCGACTACTTCACCAAATAGGTAGAAGCCATATCATACAAGGTACTGAATTCTAAGAAAGTGGCCGAGTTCATCAGAGAGAACATCATGTGCCGATACAGAGTGCCCAACGAGATCATATCCGACAATGGGACCCACTTCGAAGGTGATTGTGACCAACTGCTGACCGATTCGTAGTCACACGCCACAAGTCTTCTCCCTACGTACCACAAACCAACGGTGCAAAGAGAGGCAAGAAACAAGACTCTCGCCATGATAATCGAAAGATGACCACTGCAGGCCTGGACCGGCCCGAAAAGCTACATCTAGCCCTCTCGGGGGATACGTAACATCGCCGTAATCCGCCACAGGGGAGACTCCGTTCGCTCTTACCTACGGAATGGAAGCAATGTTATCCGTGGAATTAGAAATGTCCATCCCTCCGAGTCCTCTTGGAAAACGGGATCAATGAAGTCGAATGGCTACAGAGCCGTCACGACGAACTTGCTCTACTCGACGAGCGCAGATTGAAAGCCATGGAACACACTCGAGCCTACCAGCGTAATGGCCCGAGCATTCGATAAGAAAGTCAAGATCCGAGACATCGTAGAAGGCGACTTGGTGCTAAAGGAAAAGCCTCCTACGCACCAATCCCTCGAAAGTGGGAGCCTACCTGGATAGGCCCGTTCGTGGTACAAAGAATCTTCTCTGGAGGAGCCATGAAGTTAGCAGATTTGGACAGGAACCCTTTCGTTAACCCCATGAACGGAAGCAAGCTCCGCAGATACTTCGCTGCACGAGCCAACTCTCCTTCCCCATACACCACCCCTCAGTAAAATTAAAGTGCTAAAAGGGTAATACCCAACTGGATACATTCCCGATAATGATCCAGGTAAAAAATAGGATCGCACTTCTTTTGTCTTTGTTTTTCTCAAATATCACCTAAAGTGTCGAACTACGTGACCTGAGCCCCTTCGTCCAATTGTAAAAGGGGGACGTAGGCAGCCATCATTCGTTTGGTCTCAAAAACAAAAATACAATAAGCATCAATTGCTTCGTGTTTCGAAAAACTCTTTTCAATTAACCTACAAATTCATTACGGTTAAAACAATCTTTGATGAGTTCAAGCACGGTCAACTCTTGACTCGCTACACGCCTAGCAAAACTACAATAAAAACATTAATCGCTTAATGTGTCTCGCAATGACAAATGAATGGATACTCGACAAGCTAAGGTCAACCTAGTTTCCCGTACTGGTCCTTCATCCTTCTTCCCCTTCCCTTTCCCACGGCAAGTGTTCTTCACCTTCACAGGAATATTCCTAGTCCTTCTACCCGGCCTCGTGTGACCCTTCCCGACGCCTCCGTCAAACCCGTAGCCGCCAACGCAGCCCTTTCCCTAGCTCGCCTCGAGCCGCCTCTCGAGCCATCATCACCGTGCTTTGATTGGCCTCCCGATCGCATTGGCCTCATAGTCGCCCATGTCATCCCCTAGCACATTTATCCCGAGGGTTAGCCCCCGCTTTAGTCCTCCTCAAGGTCGAGTTGTCCAAGTAATCAGCACCCAACAGCTCACTTCGTCTCCACAAGACAGTCATCTGTGTCTCCCCTATACACTCTTCATACTGGGCCGTATATCAAGTAGACACAATGCGCCCTCTCCGTGAAAGAGAACCCCGGGCAGAAAGTGACGTGTATTGCCACCACCGTGTGAGCAAGCAATAGCGTCGAAGGATCTTCCATCGCAGAGATCCCACCTCGAAGGTAAAGCAAAGATGGACTAAACCCTTCAATGGCACTCCTCGCTTCCACTCGTACCGTCGCAGTAACCAACGATGGAATGTAGAAAGACGCCCGAGACATCCCCGACACTCGACAACCAATAGACCCTCCCGAGCGGTCCGACAAGTCCGTAACTTCCAAAGGGGAACCCACCATCGCAAGTGATGCGTGCGGAGTCTCGGCCATCCAGAGCTCCAGCCACCGATTGCCCCTATCACCAGAGGACGCCGAGAAAAGGACCAAGCGTCACAAGACATTGGCACCTCGGGCATCATCTCGCAACTCTCCTCAACCACATGGTAAGCATAGCGGGACTCCTCCCTCACATGTATCGGCCACGGCCGCCATCCGACCTATGCCCAGAATGTCTCGCCCAAGACCAAAGGCACGATGTCTCCCCCATTCCAAGCACCGCTCACCAGTCCAAGACACCGTGTGATGGCACACACCTAGGGACGTGAACGTGAACAAGGTAGCGATCGCGCACGAGCAAACGCGTCCCACGCAAAGACGCTCCCTCGCCTCCGCAAATCAATCTGCAGCCCCGATATGTCAACATAATCGCCAAGTTCAATATCAAGATCCCGTATGCTTCTCCAAATGAGATACCAAGCAGAGACACTAGCTTTCTCAACAAAGGGCCATGCCACTCAAAGATACGGAAGAACTAGTCAGTTCCGCCTCAGTCCTCCCCCATAGATGGCTCCGGGAAATCTTCAAACGTAGGGAGTGATTTCATCAGGACTTGAGAAGTCATACATCTCCTCCGTACATCCTTAAAAATGAGCCGCTCGTTCTCAAAAGAGATCCTAATCCTGCATGAGCTCCTTCAAAGCCCAAACAGATTTCATCCCGTAATGCCTTCGAAAACCTCCTTTGCTTTTGCCTCGTGGTTCCTGTACTCTGTACTGAGATCCTGGAAATTTTCCAAGTATCGCTCTTGCATCCGAGACGACAGTTGTGAATACCCTGTCCCGATGCAACGCGCATTCGGAAGTTTGAAATAAATAATTATAAAAATGTCGGATCGAAATGGGATATTCATTTAGTGACACTCAATTTAGACCATATTAAAATATTAGTTCAATTTTGAGAGTCGCCACGCCACTTTGATATAGCCCAAAGCTTTGAAAAAAGGCTAAACAGCTTAAGCACGGGGTTCTGGGGTCAAGTTACAACAGGTTAAGAAACGCTTATCACTCCTATTGCCCGACTGGAATCGGCTCTTTTCTAAAGACAGCATGTGGGGTGTTGCATGAAGTGCGGTGTTTACAGGAATAGATAGAAGAAACGGGATCATGCATAAGGGAGGAGGGGAGAGAAAGAATTAATTGAT